>CAMRHE010001847.1:0-28334 GCA_947044405.1 Leptodactylus fallax | reverse complement strand
GCTAGTGTAGTCTGCGCAGTTTGGGCAGCAGGTGAGGTACCCAGAGGTAGTGGCAGGACAACTGGAGCAATGCTTGTTGAGGGTCCAGGTGAGGGAGCACAGATGACTGGGCTCGGCTGGGGCTGCTCCTGTCTCAAGACCTGGATGGCAAGGGCCTTGAAGTCAGCAAACGTGATGCTGGGATGTTGTGCAGCAAGCATTCGCAACTGACTCTGTAGCAATGTGGTACCCGCCCCTTCTATGAAGCGGTCAAGCAAGATTTTATCAGAGTCCACATTTTCACGTGGATCCACTTGCACCACAGCTCTGAACGCCTCTTGGAGGGATAAAGCATAGTCCCGCAGGGTCTCACCAGGTAGTTGTCGTCTGGAAAAGAAGCGCATCTTTACCTCGGAGACAGATCGCACGTCAAAGTTCACCTGGAGTTTGTCCAGAATTTGCCCAGGGGTTCTTTTGTCAGAGGCAGGCCAGGATTTGACCTCCCTAGCTGCAGCACCCTCAAGCTGGCCCAGCAGGATCTGTATCTGCTGTTCTGTATTCAGAGGATAGAACTGGAAGAGAGACAGCATCTTCTCACGAAAGTCCCTGAGGGTATGCGCCTCCCCTTTGTAGCGCGGCAGCCATGGTGCGCCAGGGTAAAATGGCATGGAGAATGGTAGGCTGCTCACCATGGGCACTGCTGGATCACTAGAAACAGATGGCACAATGTCACTTTGCTCAGTCATGTTGTTTGCAGGTATGACTGAAATTAGGTCGCCGTCTCTTTAAGAAACTCAACTGCTTGCTGGCAGGGAATGGAGACTACAACTTGGAATGCCGTCCCTTTAAGAATGCTGTAGCTATTAACAGAGTCACTGTGATGCAGGCTGACAGTATGCTCCCCCTCTTTAATGGTGGCACTCCCCACGGACACTGTACACGGAAAACACTCGCTGGGGCCGTGGGAGGACTGAAGACAAGGACAGGGAGGCACAGTACTCACTGACAGCAACTGCAGCGTGGACCAGAGATCAGCGGTGCACAGCAGGGACGGTGATGCGGCACCGGAGAGTCAGAAATGGCGCCGGCACGTTCGCCTTTCACTTTCTTGTATGGGTCTGGGCCTCATGGGCAGTGCTAAAAATCTCCCGCACTTTTGCAAGGTACAGTTAACCCTTTGTGGGCGTTCTTACACAGCGATGTGGCGCAGCAAACAAGTCCTGGGCGTTTTAACTCTTCCAGGGCTGTAACACACTGAGAGGACAGTCTTTAGGGCTTACTTCAGGGGTATAGGGCTCCCCCCCCTCTTTGTGGCAAGCACTCTCAGGGAATAAACTTGATCTTAGCAAAGTCCACAATAAAGACCGATGCTCTGGAGACAATTTGGCGCACTTTTTCGTGGCGACTTTCTCAAAATGGCACACACCCGTATCCTGTTCGTGACGCCAGTTTTTCTTGCGGTGACCAGATGGAAGGTAACGCTGCACTTGGGATTGCGGGGTGCAAACAGCGCAGACTTGTCACGGTCTCTGGGCACGAGGGCGCAGCGCTGGTGCTGTCCCACGTTACCACCACTGGTACCGGTGATGAGGGGGCTGCACAAATGTTGGTGGTGATTGTTCCCCCGGGGCGCTTCCCCTATACTGTGCCGACTGGTGGTGTTTGGGGCGCCCTGATGTTGTCGGTGCAGAGTCAGATACAGAAACGGTTGTAAAGTTGAACTTTTACTTCCATGGGTGTGGAGGCACAAATGCTTAAACAGTTTCTTCAATACAAAACAACGGGGTACGCCTGGTGACACAGCAAAGTCCTGGGGTGCAGGGTAGACTTGATGAAAGGTGTTCCTAGCCCCTTATACTTCAGTGTTACAGCCCTAAGGTGCGTCTGGGCTCCTATTTGGCACATAGGAGGATGCCCACCATGATACTAGTACATAATATTCCCCACTCACGTTATGTGGTCCTGATAGCTCAGAGTTTCGGGGTGCAATAGTCAGGGTGGCAGGATATTCCACAGGTCTGGCCTTGGCCCCTGGATCCTGTGATACTTGCTATGGAGCACGTGTTCCAGAATGTTCTCTCCACAGTCTCAGGCTGACAAGATAATGATGCTTGACTTCCTTCAGGGCGATGGCTAGGCAGACAGGAGACAGGATCTTCTGAATAGCTGGAGTATGTCAGCTCTCCAACCTTCCTGGGCCTGTCTAGGACTTGAGATTCCTGCACTAAACTCACTGCTTTCTTCACAGGACATCACACTTATCTCCTCACCTCCTCCTCCTAACACTCCACACTTCTAACTCCTCACACGCAGGACCTTCCTGCAGGGGTGTTACCATGGGGACCCAGTGATCAGCTGACTCCTCCCCTTTTCCCAGGCGATGTCCTCTCATTGGACATTTGGTTACTATTCAATCCTATGGGAGGTGTAATGCATGTGTGAGGCTCACTAGGTGGCGCTGTGTTGTGTGAGACTCAGGACCCCCTGCTATGTCACACAGGCTATGAAGCAACAGGAAATAATACAATGCACAGAGATCACCCTCAGCCCAGCCATAGCCAGCTCTGGGATGCCACATGTACACTGGCGGTAGAGATGGAGGAGAGGACTGATATGTATAGTGTACACTGGCGGTAGAGATGGAGGAGAGGACTGATATGTATAGCGTACACTGGCGGTAGAGATGGAGGAGAGAGGACTGATATGTATAGTGTACACTGGCGGTAGAGATGGAGAAGAGGACTGATATGTATAGTGTACACTGGTGGTAGAGATGGAGGAGAGAGGACTGATATGTATAGCGTACACTGGCGGTAGAGATGGAGGAGAGAGGACTGATATGTATAGTGTACACTGGCGGTAGAGATGGAGGGAGAGGACTGATATGTATAGTGTACACTGGTGGTAGAGATGGAGGAGAGAGGACTGATATGTATAGTGTACACTGGCGGTAGAGATGGAGGAGAGGACTGATATGTATAGTGTACACTGGCGGTAGAGATGGAGGAGAGGACTGATATGTATAGTGTACACTGGCGGTAGAGATGGAGGAGAGGACTGATAGTGTATTGTGTCTGGCGGTTGAGGGATGGAGGGGGAGAGGACTGATATGTATAGTGTACACTGGCGGTAGAGATGGAGGAGAGGACTGATATGTATAGTGTACACTGGCGGTAGAGATGGAGGGAGAGGACTGATATGTATAGTGTACACTGGCGGTAGAGATGGAGGGAGAGGACTGATATGTATAGTGTACACTGGCGGTAGAGATGGGGGAGCTGCAGGAGACAATTGCTAACATAGTAAGTGACAGTGCAGCTATATCATAGCATGTGTTCTTTTGGGTATAAGTTTTCCTGGTGTTCTTCCATGGCTGCCCTGTCTTGTGCCCCGTCTCAGTGCCATGTACAGTATAAGTGCACTTTGGTTAATCTTCACTTAGGTTAAAATGGACACTTCATTAGAAAATGCTCCTCCTGCATTGGAAATCTGGTGTACTGGTGTAATTCTCAGTATCTGCTCTTATCCTGTATATATGGACAGTGCACAGTACCACTTCTCTTATCCTGTATATATGGACAGTGCACAGTACCACTTCTCTTATTCTGTATATATGGACAGTGCACAGTACCACTTCTCTCGTCCTGTATATATGGACAGTGCACAGTACCACTTCTCTCATTCTGTATATATGGACAGTGCACAGTACCCCTTCTCTTGTCCTTTATGCTGGACGTGCACAGTACCACTTCTCTTATCCTGTATATATGGACAGTGCACAGTACCACTTCTCTTCTCCTGTATATATGGACAGTGCACAGTACCACTTCTCTTATCCTGTATATACGGACAGTGCACAGTACCACTTCTCTTATTCTGTATATATGGACAGCGCACAGTACCACTTCTCTTGTCCTGTATATATGGACAGTGCACAGTGCCACGTCTCTTCTCCTGTATATATGGACAGTGCACAGTACCACTTCTCTCCTCCTGTATATATAGACAGTGCACAGTACCACTTCTCTCGTCCTGTATATATGGACAGTGCACAGTGCCACTTCTCTTCTCCTGTATATATGGACAGTGCACAGTACCACTTCTCTCCTCCTGTATATATGGACAGTGCACAGTACCACTTCTCTTCTCCTGTATATATGGACAGTGCACAGTACCACTTCTCTTCTCCTGTGTATATGGACAGTGCACAGTACCACTTCTCTTGTCCTGTATATATGGACAGTACACAGTACCACTTCTCTTCTCCTGTATATATGGACAGTGCACAGTACCACTTCTCTTGTCCTGTATATATGGACAGTGCACAGTACCACTTCTCTTGTCCTGTATATATGGACAGTGCACAGTACTACTTCTCTTACTCTGTATATATAGACAGTGCACAGTACCACTTCTCTCGTCCTGTATATATGGACAGTGCACAGTACCACTTCTCTCGTCCTGTATATATGGACAGTGCACAGTACCACTTCTCTCCTCCTGTATATATGGACAGTGCACAGTACCACTTCTCTTGTCCTGTATATATGGACAGTGCACAGTACCACTTCTCTCCTCCTGTATATATGGACAGTGCACAGTACCACTTCTCTCGTCCTGTATATATGGACAGTGCACAGTACCACTTCTCTCGTCCTGTATATATGGACAGTGCACAGTACCACTTCTCTCGTCCTGTATATATGGACAGTGCACAGTACCACTTCTCTTGTCCTGTATATATGGACAGTGCACAGTACCACTTCTCTCCTGTCCCCTGTATATGGTGACAGTGTCAGGACCACTTATCTCCTCCTGTATATATGGACAGTGCACAGTACCACTTCTCTCCTCCTGTATATATGGACAGTGCACAGTACCACTTCTCTCCTCCTGTATATATGGACAGTGAAAGGTGCACAGTACCACTTCTCTTGTCCTGTATATATGGACAGTGCACAGTACCACTTCTCTTGTCCTGTATATATGGACAGTGCACAGTACCACTTCTCTTGTCCTGTATATATGGACAGTGCACAGTACCACTTCTCTCGTCCTGTATATATGGACAGTGCACAGTACCAATTCTCTTGTCCTGTATATATGGACAGTGCACAGTACCACTTCTCTTGTCCTGTATATATGGACAGTGCACAGTACCACTTCTCTCCTCCTGTATATATGGACAGTGCACAGTACCACTTCTCTCCTCCTGTATATATGGACAGTGCACAGTACCACTTCTCTTATCCTGTATATATGGACAGTGCACAGTACCACTTCTCTTATCCTGTATATATGGACAGTGCACAGTACCACTTCTCTTGTCCTGTATATATGGACAGTGCACAGTACCACTTCTCTCCTCCTGTATATATGGACAGTGCACAGTACCACTTCTCTTGTCCTGTATATATGGACAGTGCACAGTACCACTTCTCTCCTCCTGTATATATGGACAGTGCACAGTACCACTTCTCTCCTCCTGTATATATGGACAGTGCACAGTACCACTTCTCTTATCCTGTATATATGGACAGTGCACAGTACCACTTCTCTTGTCCTGTATATATGGACAGTGCACAGTACCACTTCTCTCCTCCTGTATATATGGACAGTGCACAGTACCACTTCTCTTGTCCTGTATATATGGACAGTGCACAGTACCACTTCTCTCCTCCTGTATATATGGACAGTGCACAGTACCACTTCTCTCCTCCTGTATATATGGACAGTGCACAGTACCACTTCTCTTGTCCTGTATATATGGACAGTGCACAGTACCACTTCTCTTGTCCTGTATACTGGGTGTAGTTCTCAGTATTTGCTCTTATTCTGTGTATATATATATATACTGTGCCTAATTGGGGACTAGTCTCAATCACATGGATGGATATCGATCACCAGATTGGCACCCCCGGACCCAGCATGAAGAATCCGCCTGAGGATGGGAGATACATTTACCTCCCCTGACAACCACTTTAACCCTCTCAGAGATACTTGATAGAGTTTTTCCTACATTTCCAATACAAATGATCTTTTGATACTTATATGTTATGTTAGATTTGGGTCTGGCTGTTTCACCAAATAGGCTCCTTGGACAGCCCCGCGTCATGTCCGTCTACATCGCCGCTTACAGAAGACGGTACAATAAGCCCTTCCGCTAGAAGTTACTCTTAGCTACACATTTCGGCCTGGTAAGGCAACACATTGTAACTACGGCGCGTTCTACACCTCATCACCACCGTCTCTGTTATTATGTTGCGTTTTTATGATAATACTGATTCATTGACCAGGACTTGTGATGGTCGCCGTAGTAACAACCACGTTATTTCTTACAGTGTGAATTGTGTCATTGTGTACTCTCTCTGTTGTGTGTTGTGGTGCACGTGATATACTTTGTACTTAGAATTTATTCAATAAAACCAGATGACATCACAAACCAGCGACGAAGGATTAGTCGGAAACTGTTTTAATTCTTTTCATCATTTCAGAGAAATAAAGTCAATTATTGCACAATTATTATTAAAGCCGGTTACAATGTAACAACTCACACACCGCAAAGCTTGGTCACTTGATTCTAGTCTGACCACATGGAGAGCTCTGGTTTCCCCCAGCAGCAGCAGCAGCAGAATTTTAGGGTACAACCACACGGAGCAGCGTCTGTGATGTAGTAGTTGAGTTTATGATGTGTTCGATTGCAGGTCTTACTCAGTGTTTAAAGGGGCTGAAGAAACCTGTGCGGCCATCAGGGGAGGTGAAAAATAAAAAAAACTCATCTGCCCCGACAGTCCATATCCGCCCTCCCACCCCGTGTCCATTCAGTGCTGGTGTCTTGTTGTCATAAATCCAGAGCCTCATGTGACCACTGAGACCAATCACTGGTGAGGAACTCACTTATGTCACCGACCCTTCTCCTGCAACCGCTGAGCCCACTGAGTAGTCTCTCCAGCAACGCAACCCCAGCACAAGAGTGAGTGGACACCGACAGCAAAAAATGCAGCCCAGGTGGTTTTTTTTTTATATTTTCCACCTCCACAGATTATTCCAATTCCTCAGAACCCTTTAAGGCCTAGTTCACATGTCTGCATTTCATGTACATGGGCTGTCCATATTTTTTGCTGTGGATGCATCACATCAATAAGAGTCTATGGACACATTAAAAAAATGGAGGGAATTTGTGCATGACCCATTTTTCATTTTGTCCACAAAATGTGAAGCAGTAGGATGAAAAGCGTTAGGTTAGGTCAAACGTAGGAATCTGCCACGGATTTGGGTGCAGTTTCCGACCCCGAATCCATGAAATATTCCATTCTAAAGCCAAAGATCGCAGCAAGACGCATAAAAAAAAAAAAATCAGGGCCTATCCCGCAGTGGAAAGCCGCGGCCGAATACGGTGGTGGAAAATGAAGAGGAATTTCTCTTCATTTTCTGCCGTATGAACTTAGACAAGCATCAACTGACTAACACCAGCAATCGATGACATCACTAACTCCGCTGTGTCACAGGAAGGGCACCGCGTGGCTCGGCCCTTGTGGATTTGCTAGTCATTAATACTAAGGATCAATAAAACATTTAGTTACATTTGTCTATAAATCTCTGCATTAGTACAACCATTAGACTCATTCCTTATGTTCCTATATAGACCAGCCATTGGATCTATAAGAGTGATGCCACGCAATGTCTTCCCTAGCCGCACTCAGGGACACCTGTAAGGTCAATTTTGGACATTAAACCACCCACAGGTCCTTATGGATGAGGGGGGGGGGGTTAGTGTCCCATCTCGTCCTGTTGTAAAGCCACCCATGCCTGCATGTAAAAAACAAACCTAGACCCATCGGACTAATCTCTGATGTGTCTGGCGCCTGTGCAGTTCTTCAGTGAAGCATACAACCCCGCTTCACTGCGCATGCGCCCAAGGTCTGGCGCATGTCCACTCAAGTCGAGGTTTAGTCCTTGGGCAAGTATAAAGAGTTTTATTTTTAGTGAGGGCATGGATGGCTTTACAACAGGCTGATTTGGATCTCTAAACCCCCAGTCCATGAGGACCCGTGGGTGGTTTAGTGTCCCAAACTGCTCTGACAGGTTCCCTTTCAGTAAGTGAATTACTGATTGATTATGGGAATTTCCTTGTTACTAGACATGAAATTACAAGCAAATCTGGTGGACAATATCAAGGAAAGTGCCATAACCAATGTTTTACTTACTTAGGTGCAGGTACCGGTGGTTCCAGTGACCCCAGCCTGGAGTGCGGCTACAATGCCTTAGATGACATTGCATGGCACCGCCCTAAGTGGTAAATTTTGTGGCAGGAGACCATCTACTTATCATAGTCCTCCTGTACAACCATCAAGTTGTAATGTGAGACCCCATACCACATTCCCATAACTTCAGCCACAGAACCAAACATGGTCAAGGCTCTCGCCCTGTATGGGACATTCATCACAGCTTTCATGACCGAGGCCACCATACGAACGGCTTTACCGCCCTTCAGCTCCACCAATGTCTCTGTTGAGAAGGTAATCTGTAGAAGATAAAGAAAGACAACAAGATCCTTAGTGACCATTATGTCTGGGGAAAGTCAGAATTGTCCAATCTTTTGTATTTTTGTGGCTTTTCATGGATGAATAATAAGAATAAAGACTGTGATTTTGTTAATATGTTTTTGAGAATATGTCGAATTGCAAAAAAAATATCTTCAACTCCTTAAGGACCCTGCCTAATTTGGGCTCTTAGTCTCAATCAGATACGTATCACTTTATGCGAGAATAACTTTATGATGTATTCAGTCCTCCCAGTGTGTTTATGCCAAGAAACGGGGTACTTAAATGGTCACTAACTTTTCAGACGATTTAGTCTCATTTCATAGAGCATGTGATCCTGGACCAAATAGTAATGCACTTTGATAAAAAAAAAATGTTGCTGCTTTTTGCCTCTCTAAAGTTCCTGCCACTAGGCGTCTCCCTTCTAGCTAATGTGCTGTTCACTCCTTTGTTACTGAGGATCCCTATATAAATGACATTCTTGCTTGTCTCAGTAAGTGTAGGGGGTTGTCCTTTTCTCTCTTCACCCAGTAAATGTAGAGGGGAGGGGTTGATTCTCCTCACAGCCTGTACAGACTCGTCTGCAAACTGCTGCTGTGTGCAAAAGACTGAGGATTCTGCAAATCTCACAACATACAATGTAAGAAAAGTCTTCTATGAACTAATATCTACTTCTGGCTGTTTGTGTGGTTCCAGAGACAGCAGCAGCTTTACTGACTGTGCTCATAGATTGTTTTTTAACTCGTGTTTTATCTGCTTGGTTGCTTGCATTTGCCATGTATTTACAATCCAGTGTTTTTGGATATTCTCCTATATTATGGTCACTTTGGTTTTTCTCAGGTATCTGTTTGCAATTTTATAGTTATTCCTGGCAGCACGTTATGAGCACTGGATGGGGGAGGGGTCTTTACTGTACACGCCCACAACCTGAGACAGTAATGTAAACTGTGTTTCCGCCATAATGTGATTGTTAGCAACAGAAAAACTGATAGGACATCACGTATGAAGGCTTACACAGTCATAGAACAGACTGCCCAGCAAAACCCTGCACAGATTTCAACTTTTCATGAAAACTCGGGTGCCATTCAAGCTAAGAGGATAAGAGAGTCCATTGAGTTCACTGGTGCATGTTGTGTTGGGGGTTCTGTTATATCCCTACCCTGAAGAGGGTAAGCCGTCACCTAGTGGTGAAATGCTATTGGTGGAGGGCGCTATGTCATACTCTCTAGCGTGCTGAAACATATTAGGACACCTAAATGAGTCTTTTCAGATGACCAGTCTGATTTGGACACTACATAGGTAGCAAATCATGCTGCCCTCACCGGACCTTCTCATAACCTTCACGCGGGCACATATTTTACTTTAACGATACAAGTCAGTCTGTTTACACCCAAATTCCAGGGCTGGATAGGATTCCCGTTCCTGCCCTGACTCCCATTCTCATCTGTCCATGTGTTTTGAGAGAATTAGACTTACCGATGTCTCATTTTCCTTGGTGAAGTTCCAGTTGTGGGTGGTGCTCGTGCTCAGTGTAATCTTCGTTTCATTTGAAGCAATTAGAGGAATTCCGGCAGTAAAAGAAATTTCTGTTCCCATTTCAATTGTGAATCCATGGTCTTGGGAAAAGCTGCTGGTCTCCTTTATTGTTTTTTCTACCCTGTCATAACAAAAAAATTTCCAAAATTTAGATTTAGGGCGGGAGATGTTGCACAATTCAATTCGTAATATTACATTATATTCATTCACTTTCAGTCCTGATCACAATTCATACAATATCCCTAGCGTCCTAACAGTTATGCTCGACTCCTGCTTGGGCCTTGACCAAAGGTCCCTAACAGTTAGAGGTTGCCCAGTAAAAAAAAAAAAAAAAAAATTATATTAGGCCAGGGAAGGTTGAAAAAAACAAAACAAAAAAACCCCCATACCTATTCCCGGTGCTCTGGTGTCTCTCAGTGCGGTCCAGTCCTGCTGCTCTTGCAGCGGACATCCCCGCCGCACTGTGACAACCCAGGTCCCATACCTTAGGCCACTGATTGGATACAGTGGTCCCGTGTGGCAGGGACTTTTGCCAGAAAAAAACACTGATGCAGCAGGAATGGACTGTGCTGGGAGACAGCGGAACACCAGGGACAGGTGAGTATGTTTTAGTTTATTTTTTCACCTTCCCCGGGCCTGATATTAAAAAAAAAAAATTGTTATGCTGGACAATTCCTTTAAGCCTAAGGAGTCACCAGGACTAGAGGCACAATTTTGGTCTTGTTGTGAAGCCAAGCATCTTGGCTTTAAAAAATACCAAAATCATCTCTGTAACCCCAGGCTTGGACTGGCCCATTGGGGAACAGATGAATCCTGGTGGACCCTTAGGCCAGAGTGGGCTGCCAACTCCTTCATAAGCAATGTACAGCACAGAGGCAGGCTGACCAGTATCACCCCACTATGGCCAGCCTTCTCAATGTCCCTCTAGGGGCCCCAATCAATCCCCATTGTAACATTTTGCTGCTGTGTGTGCATGTATCATATGTTCACAAAGCTAAGCAGACCCTAGTACAGAGCAAGAGCCAGTCAGCAGACTACTGAAAGGGACCCCAGGACAGAAACCCCCAAAATAAGGACTAGGCAGCAAACTACTACTGCAAATTCAGGATTATGGCCGCCTCCCATAATGAATTCTGCAGCTCATAGGCACACTGGGTAGCCCCATTAGAACCAGAGTTATTATTGGTTGTAGTACAGGGGACACGTTGCTGACAGCCCCCATCTCCCATCAATCAGACAGTATACTTGCTCTCTCATAGTCACATATCGGAGTCTTATTTTTGGAGTGATTAGAGGAACACTTGTACCTACAACTAATTACAGGTTTGTGCTTACATTGGCTCT
The DNA here is from genome assembly GCA_947044405.1 of Leptodactylus fallax. Classification (NCBI taxonomy): domain Eukaryota; kingdom Metazoa; phylum Chordata; class Amphibia; order Anura; family Leptodactylidae; genus Leptodactylus; species Leptodactylus fallax. The sequence continues at coordinate 16,932 of CAMRHE010001847.1, read as the reverse complement.
TTGTTGCCTCGATGCCTGGCCATTTAACCCCTTAGATGCTGCAGTCCATCCTGACCACAGCACCTAAGTGGTTTTATAGAAACAGTAAAAATAGACATTTTTTTTTTCCCTTTTTTTTCCCCCCCTTATTAAAATGATGGAAATATTGCTATTTTTTACCTATAGGTCACAAAAAATATATTTATTCAGTAAATTATATGTCCCTACAAAATACATCAAAGAACAATGAAAATAGGTATGATAGCTGGAACGAGGAAGGGATAAAAGGTTACAGGTTTAGGGCTAAAATGAGTTTGATTGCTAAAAGGATAAAATACACATAAAGTACCAGAGTTTACAAATAAAAATAAATAAATAAATCACCCCTGAAACTACAAAAATGCTAGTCCACGCCCTCATAATCTCCCGCTTAGACTACTGTAACACCCTTCTCCATGGCCTCCCAGCTAACACTCTCGCCCCCCTACAGTCTACCTTAAACTGTGCTGCTCGCCTAATACACCTCTTCCCCCATTCTTCATTGGCCGCTCCCCTCTGCCAATCCCTTCCCTGGCTACCCATCGCCCAGCGAATAGAGTTCAAATTAATAACACTGACATACAAAGCCATCCACAGCCTGTCCCCTCCATATATCTCCGACCTAATCTCCCACTACCTGCCCGCACGTAACCTCCGATCCTCCAAAGACCTCCTACTCCGCTCTGCTCTCATCTGCTCCTCACACAAACGTCTCCAAGACTTCTCCCGTGCATCCCCCATACTCTTGAACTCATTACCAAGACACATAAGACTGACCCCCACAGTCACAAGCTTCAAGAAGGCCCTGAAGACTCACCTATTCAGGAAGGTCTACAACCTCCAATAACACTACTGTCACCACACCGCCATCTGTACAGCCTCCAATAACACTACTGTCACCACACCGCCACCTGTACAACCACCAATAACACTACTGTCACCACACCGCCATCTGTACAACCTCCAATAACACTACTGTCACCACACCGACATCTGTACAACCTCCAATAACACTACTGTCACCACACCGCCATCTGTACAACCTCCAATAACACTACTGTCACCACACCGCCATCTGTACAACCCCCAATAACACTACTGTCACCACACCGCCATCTGTACAACCTCCAATAACACTACTGTCACCACACCGCCATCTGTACAACCCACAATAACACTACTGTCACCACACCAAAACCCCCGCCATCTGTACAACCTCCAATAACACTACTGTCACCACACCGCCATCTGTACAGCCTCTACCCCCACCTTCTGTCTCTATCCCTCTTCCCTCATAGATTGTAAGCCCTTGTGGGCAGGGCCCTCAATCCCACTGTGCCAGTTGGTCACTGTTAGTATTATATTTGTCTTGTATATTTTGTGTACCGTATGTAAACTCTCAAACGTAAAGCACCATAGAAATAATGGTGCTATATAAATAACAATAATAATAATAATAATAATAATAATAATAATAATAATAATAATAAATTATAATAACAATAAATAAATAATATTTAAAATAAAATAATAATAAATATTAATCATTAATAATAATAATAATAATAATAATAATAATAATAATAATAATAATAATAATTAAAAATATTAAAAACTTTTTAAAGGTTTTTGCAATTTTATTGTAAATGTGATAAAGCCCTCACATTTTGTAATACATAAAACGCAATAAAAAAATGATCATGATGGTGCACACGGCCTTTAAAAAGGACCTTTCACCACCTCCACCAGCTCCAGCTCTTTGCATCCTTTGATAGTTGCCGATCCACTGATTCTGGCGCAGTTGGAATTTCTTCTCTAGTCCGTTCCTGAACAATCAGTCCTATTACTTTCATTACCCAATATGCTAATTAGACTCTCTACTGTCCGATGGGTTGTCCCAAAGCTATATTAGCATGTCGGGTCCTAAAATTGACAGTTCTGATTGTTCAGAGACAACGGTGGGGGCTAGAGAAGAAATTCTAATTGCAGCAGAGTCAGTGGATTGTCACCTATAGAAGGATGTTAGCGTTGGTGGAGGTGCTTTAAGTAATTTTAATGACCATTCTGATAACATTAACCCTTACCTAAACTTATTTTCCTAATACCTAAATCGATTGTAATATATTTTATATTTATAATATGCTTCTTTATCCCATTCCCTTCCTATCTCCCCCTCAGTGTATCTGAATGTGTCCATACACGGCGATAACCCTAGGCCACTGAAGTATATGGAGAGAGGAACAGGAGGCAAAGCTGTGGCACCAGGGAAAGATTTTGTGTGGCACCACTTCCCACCAGTCCAAGATTGGTCTCGGCGGTGTACTGCTGAGGCTGGTGATGGAATGCAGTGGGCATATGCTCTCAACATGGCAGAACTAAAGGGGTTATTAAAGGGTAAGTATTGGTCCATTTGGAATTTTAAGCCATAGCCTGCCTATGGGTTAATTTTTGCTAAAAATGGACAGCCCTTGTAACTCTGTTAGCATTAAAGAGGACCTTTCACCACCTTCGCCAACTCCAGTTACTTGCATCCTACTCTAAACTCTGCTCCACTGATTTTGCCGCAGTTGGAATATTTTCTTTAGCCCCCCCCCCCACCATTCCTCAGCGATGCTTGTTTAATATGCTAATTAATCTCTCTAGTTATTGTACAGATAACTAACAGAAATGATTGTTCAGGAACGGTGGGGGCTAGAGAAAAAATTCCAACTGCCATGGAATCAATGAAGCGCCACCTACAAGGATGCAAAGAACTGGAGTTGGTGGAGGTGACGAAAAGTTCTGTTAAATAATGCTACAATTCTGTAAACGTTTTCACCAATCCTGAGCGTGGAAGGACCACAGTGCTGGTTTTTCCTGTAAAGTAGTCCTCCCGGTCACTGGCTGAGCAGTAGTTGGGACCAAGCAGCCACTCCCTGCACAGAAGGAGGCCAGGAACACCACTATGCATGGAAAGAAAGTAAAGAGATTGCAGAGCTGCATACATACATACATAGATACAGCAATTCGCACAGTACACACATACACTTACCTTTTACAGATAGGTAGATCTCTGTTCAGTGGAGGGGATCTAGAAGTTGCAGCAAAACAACAGGTAGGACTGACAACCTTCTGTACTTGTGCTACTCTCTGCAGAGTGTTAGGAAACACCCCTCTCCTTCCGTCTTGACTTTTGAGCTCTAGGACAGATCTAGTTCTTAACCCTCTCCCGACCCGTAGTATTATGGTGGACGTTGAGTAGCCACCATAGCCACCGGGTCTCCGCTGCATTATACAGAGGAGACCTGGCGGCAATGCCTGTGATCAGTGCCCGGACTGATCACGGGCATAAACTTACCTAAAGCCAAGGCACCATTTTTCAGGCAGCGCATTTGCGCAGCCATTTTGGGGTGGATTGCCAGCCCCGGGAGTGATAAGGCTCCCAGGCTTGTCTTTCATCTGCTTCTATTACAGGCTGGGTCGTGATACTGATATTGTTGAATTGGTTTCATGAAATATTGGAGATCAGTTCAGTGTGGACACAGGGGCAACTGTCTTAAACTCCTACAAACCAGGTGGTGGGTCATACGTGGTGACCCCACCAACATTTTTTCCAGTTACCTTCGCCACCTTTGCTCTAGCACTGGGGGTAAGTATCTTGATAACATTCAATTAGATTAATCCCCTCCTTTTTTTCCATTCCCTTCTGGGATTCATGGCCCACCAAGGAATAGTAATAGGGAGCTAAAACATTTCCAGTACACATGGTTGTTCCAGTGGCCGGCTCTACCAGTCACACCAATATGTGGTCGATAACTTCCCAACTCACTTACTTAAAGGTGTGTTTCAATATGGAGGAGCTTCTTCTGTTGTCATAGATTTTCGTTTCTAACACCTCAGCGACCTCAGATTGTTTGACTCCCTCATCAGGCAGGAATTCAAAGTTTATAATATTGCGAATTGTTTTGTCTTGAGTGAATGCAAGAAACTTAAACTGATTATAATTCCATCCTAAATAATCGGCCGACTCGATGTATCTCTGGTCTTCTGGGGTTGGCGGATAATCACAGTAGAAGTTTCCATTCTCTTTATCTACACACCACAAACATCCATCAGGGGTGAAACTCATAAAGTGAGTGAGCCTTGACCAAGTCGGGCTGCGGCCCTGAATCACGTTGAATAAACTCATAACGTTAATATCATAAGGTGGCGCTCCCTTTAGAAACCCATGCATATTGCTTATAAGGTACAGCATACCTTCTGGATCGAAGCACATAGCGTCAAATACAATCTTTGATCCTACTTTCACTGCCTGTTCATAGATCCAGGGTACGTGCTCATTATATGGCTGTGGGCCGACATAAACATCTCCATTAGGTGTAACACAATATAAATCTCCACTGGGGTGGAAGAGAATATATCTGAATCTGTCCCATTCATGTCTTCCAACTCTCCGAGCTAACGAAAACCAATCAAGGTCTTTTTTGGAAGGCAGTGGACCTCTGTACAGGTCTCCATTACGGACACAGAAGAGCTCCCCCTGTGGGCTGCAGGATAAATGGGTGATATTTTCAAGCTTACACAAAGTGAGAGCTCTTTTTGAATAATTATCTTCGGGATCTCTGGGTGGTAAGCCAACTCTGACAGTGAAATCCTTAGACACCGTAAGGAGGAGAATGTCTGAAAAATAAATGACAAATCAGATTAAAATGACTTAAAAAGTCTAAAATAATTCCAATTGTACCAATTCAATATTATTACAACTATTATGGATTAAGTAAAAGTAAGGCCAATATAATGAGAAGTAGAGACAAGCTGCGAGCCAGAGACACACAGCAAACACCAAGAATACAAAGTGACAGTAATAAGCGCAGCTCTCCCCGCCTGCTCTGTATTGGGGTTCTTATATGTACTTTCTCCTTATATCTGCTCTCCTGCCCTGTTTTGGACATATTCACTTGCATTATTTCTATGAGCATTTTTGCACACTGGGAAATTTTATTATTATTACCAATTGGTTAGGATGAGCTTATTACTTTTCCAATATGTAGTATTAACCCCGTACAATCTCCCTGGATCGTCCTTTTATGTGGAACTCATGTCCCCCCTTGTAATTCTGCGCTTTTGTATTTTGTAACTAATAAACATGAATTATTCTTTTAACCATTACAGACTGTAAGCTCCTATGGTCAGAACTCTTACTCCTCCTCCTCCTCTTTTTCTCTTTTCTTTACCCCCCAGGCACCCCCCCCCCCCCCCCTCCTCTTGTATCTCTTCTTATACATTGTAAGCTCCTATGGTCAGGACTCCTCCTCCTCCTCTTGTATCTCCTCTTATAGATTGTAAGCTCCTATGGTCAGGACTCTTAGGTTATGTTCACATGTAGGTATTGGATGCTTCCGGAATTTGAGAGAATTTGGAGAAGAGTTTCACTGTATTTTGCCTTTATAGGGCAGGCACAAATTACAAATCCTGCATTAAATTCCATGCAGACGGTAAAGGTATATTTTCCACCTCTCTTTCATTTCAGTGGGTGTTCTCAGGTGAAATCTGCCTGAAGAACAAACAGGACTTGTATTTTTTCTGCTATCTGAAAAAATCAGCAACTGCCTCCCATTGAAATGAATGGGATGTGAACTTCAGGTGGATTCCATAGCACATTCCTCTGTAAATTCCTACGTGTGAACACACCCTTACTCCTCCTCCACCTCTTGTATCTCCTCATCTTAAGCAACCCTTGAGCATAATATTAGCACTTCTAGTTCTGAATATTTGCAAAGCAAATGTCATGAGGCTCGCTGGTTACTAGTTGTGGATCACTACACCAGGCTCTATGCTCTAATATTGATGATTATATAGGGTCATTGTACAGAGACACTACACTATCCACTGTATCAACAGTCTCCCCTGTCCACTATATCTACAGCCTCCCCTCTGTCCACTATATATACAGGCTCCCCCCGTCCACTATATCCACAGCCTCCCCCCTGTCCACTATATCCACAGCCTCCCCCCTGTCCACTATATCCACAGCCTCCCCCCTGTCTGTCCACTATATCCACAGGCTCCCCCGTCCACTATATCCACAGCCTCCCCCCTGTCCACTATATCCACAGCCTCCCCCCTGTCCACTATATCCAACCCCTCCCCCCTGTCCACTATATCCACCCCCTCCCCCCTGTTCACTATATCCACATCCTCCCCCTGTCCACTATATCCACATCCTCCCCCCTGTCTGTCCACTATATCCACAGCCTCCCCCTGTCTGTCCACTATATCCACAGCCTCCCCCTGTCTGTCCACTATATCCACCCCCTCCCCCCTGTCCACTATATCCACAACCTCCCCCCTGTCTGTCCACTATATCCACCCCCTCCCCTCTGTCCACTATATCCACATCCTCCCCCTGTCTGTCCACTATATCCACAGCCTCCCTGTCTGTCCACTATATCCACAGCCTCCCCCTGTCTGTCCACTATATCCACAGCCTCCTGTCTGTCCACTATATCCACAGCCTCCCCCTGTCTGTCCACTATATCCACAGCCTCCCCTGTCTGTCCACTATATCCACAGCCTCCTGTCTGTCCACTATATCCACAGCCTCCCCCTGTCTGTCCACTATATCCACAGCCTCCCCTGTCTGTCCACTATATCCACAGCCTCCTGTCTGTCCACTATATCCACAGCCTCCCCCTGTCTGTCCACTATATCCACAGCCTCCTGTCTGTCCACTATATCCACAGCCTCCTGTCTGTCCACTATATCCACAGCCTCCCCCTGTCTGTCCACTATATCCACAGCCTCCCCTCTGTCCACTATATCCACAGCCTCCCCCTGTCTGTCCACTATATCCACAGCCTCCCCCTGTCTGTCCACTATATCCACAACCTCCCCCCTGTCCACTATATCCACAACCCTCCCCCTGTCCACTATATCCACAATCTCCCCCCTGTCCACTTTAGCCACAGAAGTGAAGACAAAGAATATACAAAAAAGTCAAGAAAGAGAGAAAAGGAAAAAAAGAATATGAAGATAACAATGAGGATTATGGACAAGAAGATAATGTAGAGAATAATGAGAAATAAGTAAAAAAAAAGTAGAAGGCGATAAAGAAAGTAAATAAAGGAGGAAAGTACATATAGGAAGGAAAAAAAAGAGAAAGATGGATGTGATGGAATAATGAGGGAAAAAGAAGAAGAAGAAAGTGGAAAAATAGGAGGGAATAAGATGAAAAAAATAATAATAATAAAAAAAAAAATGTATATATATATATGATAAATATTACGTATATATATATATAAAAAATATAATTAAGGAAAGGAAGAAAAAGAAGCGGATGGAGAGGAAAATGGTCAAGAAAATGGTGAAATGGAAGAAGAACAGAGAATATAAGAGAGAAAGGATAAAGGAATTAGAAAGGGATCAATGAAAAAAAGAAAAAAGTGAATGAAGATGATGAAAAAGTAGAATTTGGAAAGTATGAAATAGAGGAAGTTTCTGTGAGGTAGATGGAGATTACTTTTGTCTGCCATGGCTGTGTCTTCTGATCCCTCCATTGATAGGACTGCCGGTCACTGAGAATTCTGCTCCAGACTCTTACAGTTTCTAGATATAGACACCAGGTGAATCGTCATGAAGTCTCCCCCGTGTCCTCCTCCTCCTCCCTGCAGTGCCCCATCATGGCCTCCTCCTCCTCCCTGCCGCGCCCCATCATGTGTCCTCCTCCTCCTCCCCGCAGCGCCCCATCATGTGTCCTCCTCCACCTCCCCGCTGCGCCCCATCATGTGTCCTCCTCTCTGTTTGTCCATGTAGTGATGTTTACGATGGATTTCTGGCACCTTTGCTATGACTTGGAGATGATCTTGTCAGTATTGTCATGAGTCTTCTGCCTCTCACGCTGTGTATAGAAGCCATTACTTTATTTGCACTTGTCATGGGACTGTCATTATTATACACAGAGATAACAAAAAGATGTCAAAAATATTTGATTTTCACAGAAATTTCATAAGTGGATGAAAAGACAAGTGAAGGACCGTAGTAACATACTATAGTGTTAAAAAAATAGCAGTCCAACATCCTTAACCTGATAAATCAGTGGTTTTGGACACAGTTTCAACCCCCAATTTCTAGAAGTTTTCAGAAGGTTTCGTCCGAATACAAAACTATTGAGGTTCATCACACACGATACAATATTATATTCTGGGGTCTCCTCGAACCTCAGAGTATAATAAGTGGAGGTCCAGAGGAGGTGAGGGAAAATAACAAATACTTATACTCACCTCTCCTAAATGTCCGGCGGTCCCTCTGTGTCCTCTTCCCGCCTCTGGCTGAGGTCACATGCCCCATGTGACTGCTGAGACCCAATCTCAGGCCTCAGTGGTGACCCTGGGGAGACAGAGGGACCACCTGACACTCAGGAGAGGTGAAGCAAGGTGAGTGTGTTTGTTATTTTCCCTCACCTCCTCAAGGCCTCCACTTATTACAGTCTGGGGAATGAGGAGACTCTAAAGTATAATAATATCGTTCTGCTGCTATCTGAACATGTTCAGTCCGAAAGGAAACGGAGGGTCGAAACTCACAAATATTTCTGGAAACGAATCTTGTTTCATCTGTAGTAGTAAAGAAGTAGAAGACAAACAGTTCCGGCATTACGGACATGCAAGCCTCATTCTGAGTAGTTGTATCATTCATTGAGAGGGGCTTATTCAGGATAATAGCAGTGAGGAGTTAAACTGGTGAAGTCATTCATTCTATGGAGTAAAAGGGGGAAATTTTGGCCCTTATTTAAAGGGGTTGTCCAGGACACAAGTACATCAACTGTGATGCTAAAGCAACCATTTTTCCAACATGACCGTAGCGGTGCCATTATGGACGTTCCGGGAGTGGTCCCATGATCTTCATCCCCCTTTCCAGTGATGTCATGTATACCTCGCACTCCCGTCAGTGGTCCATACAGTACAGTACGGGTGCGTCCTTGTCTTTGTCTCACACAGCCTCTTCTCTGCACTGGGTGACGTTACTTCTCACCTCAATACTATAGAGAACTTGTGGGGTGACATCAAAAATAAGGCAAAAATCCAAAAATGTGAAGTGTGGAATGTAATACAATGTAATCCAATCTTCCTGGACTGGGATACCTGTTTCGGAGGACCAGAAGTTGGTCGACTCCATGTAAGACAAATGTCAGGCAGTTCTCAAAAATAATGGCTATGTCACTAAATATTAGTTCAGTCATTCGCATATTTTTTGAGTTTTTTAAGAAAAATGTTGGTACCGCTATAAAACATATCAGAAAAGGTGACAACTTATTCATTCCAGCTCTCAACGTTCCCTTAGCCAAAGCAATGACAGTACACAAAACCAGTCAATTGGGTTACATCTACAGTTATGGCCAAAAATATTGAGACTGACACAAATTTTGGTTTTCACAAAGTTTGTTACTTCAGTTTTTCTTTACAGGGGATGGCACCTTTTCTGATGGCAGTCCTGAGGTATCCATCAATGTTCCCCATATAGCCCCTTTTAAATTCTAATAGCTTTGTTCAATCTAGTGATATATTGAGCCATGGTTAAAGGGGAAGGTTGGATCCAAGGCTGAACAATCAATTGTCTCACCTAGCAGAGCATTTTAGCAATACCTAGTAAAACTCTACTCTCTACATGGCCGCTGTTCACAAGACCCAGTATGGAGGCACTGCCATAGATCTACAATAGACCCCCCACACCATGGCCAGTACCCTGTTCCAAAAAGATGTGCATCACGCTCCCCCATCATATAGCGCAGGAACACTTTGTCAATATTGCATTTGGGGCACATGGCATCCCCCCAATGGACACCCTAAGAATCAATAGCAATTGAGAAAATCTATGAGATAGCCTCAGTCTACTCTCTAGGATGCTATTCCATTGATCAACCATAAGCGGGCCTGTGTCTGTCTCCCATTTTTGTTGTACATGTGGAGGTAACTTCAATATCCAGGAGATATTTGTACATGACAGATAATAGTCACAATTGGGGTTGAGCACTATCGATAAGTTAGAGGTCCTAGTCTTCACCTCCAGTGCTGTTTACTCAAGCCAGAAGAAAATATAACAACAGACTGAGGACCACAAGTCCTCCATTGTCTTTGAAGGGTTTTGAGGTGGATTCTCAAAGCCTTCCCGTTTTAATTTACAAACACATTAAGTTTACGTAAAGATTCATTATTTCCGTGGTTGACCCTTACATTTCAGGACTTCTACAATTCGCCCTGACATTCTGGATATCAGCTTCTGGGCCAGATCCTGACCGCTTACCTGATCAGTGCTTGTAGATTATCACAATTTCCGTGTTTTTGTTTGTCCACCCGTTTTTTCAGGATTGACCACAGTTTCTTAATGGGATTGAGTTCTCAGGATTTTCCTGGACATGGACCCAAAATGTCAATGTCAACTAAACCATTCATGTGTGGGGTCACTGACAATTTTGCCCTTATTCGTGTTCTATACTACTACGACCCCTACACAGCCACACATCTCCTGCCTTGTCCATCATGTGACCTGCCTGACTACATTGTGCCAGCAGTATCATCTGGAGGAGGAGGAGGAGGGGTAATGCTATGGGGGGGTTCAAGCAGGCCAAGACATTTTCTTCTCTTCTGTCCCATCATGACCACGCCCCAGTTCATAAAGACAGGTCCATCAATGCATGGTCGGGGGAGTTTGGTGTGGAAGAACTTGACCGGCCATACAGAGCCCAGACCTCAACCCCATCCAGCACCCAATAGATGAAGTAGACTGGAGATGGCGATCCGGACCCTCGTAATGTCCATCCTCAGGGTCTGACCTCACAAATGATCCTCCCAGAGGAGTGGGGGCTTCTTTTAGCTTTAAAGAGGGATGCCGAGGGAATAGGATGTGATAAAAGCTCCTGTAGATACAATGTGGAAGTTCCTGTGACTTCCCCCTTATATCCATAGAGAAGGGCACTAGGACACGGCCTCTCCATGATTGTGATTGTTTTACTAGGCCCCTATGAATAAACCACGGAGGACATGGAGATGTGTGCTCTCTGGTCCTGACCTCCATGATCTGGACACCACCACGTTCTCTGTATGGACACTATGGCTCCTATCATTGGGATGTTGCCCAGAATATGATGGCTCTGGATAGATTCTCAGGTCACAGTTGTTATTTGTCCTTTCTTCTATGGATATTCTTGTATAGAGCACATGTACTAGAGGTTTATTCTGTGCCTCGGCCTCAGGGGATTATGTTACTCTTCTGCTTCCCTCCATGTTTGTATTTCTCACAGTCACGAGTGACTCTCCACAAACCTCATTACACAGATTTCCCCCATTACTTGGTTTCTTTTTAGTGATATGTAATATATTTTTACTTTATAGGGTTGATGTCACTTATAGATCTTGTTGTCATCCTTGTTTTACCCCCTACCATGTGTATTATATTAGGCACATGTACATAATAGAGGTGCAGACCCTAAACCTCATGTCTGAAATCCACCTCGTGCCTCATCACAGGGTCAGGAGACTTCTCTATACTGCTATATATATATTCCCTATACTGCTATAGATATATATTTATATTTGCATACCATATATATGGAGAGGGCATTTATATAAATAGAATTTGGCGCTCCTCCATTGTTTTCATATCGTAGGGCTCAGAGCCTATGTGATAAACTGGTGCACTCGCACTATATGTAGGATTGAATGACCTCTAAGGAAGAATACTTGTTACTTGAATACATCCAGATTTACATCATTTTACATACTTTTGTGATTCTGTATATTCCTTTATTAATGCCCTCAGTGTATATGTAAAAAAAAATTATCTTGTATTTTGCTATGTCTCTTTCACATGCCTTTCTCTTATTTTAATAGATGGAGACCCCATTAAAGTTGTGGTTTTTTTTTTGTGGATTTCCACATACTGCTTTGGTTTTATCTTGACCCATTAGAGGTTTCTCTGGGGTGACTATCACTATAACTGGTGGGGTTAACATATATAGAGCACCCAGGTCTACAACGTGGATTGGGAGTGCTAATGTCCCCCCTCTAGTATGGACACTAGCCCATGATCAGGGTTGTTGTTCCAGCACTAGTTACTCTAGACTGCCTTTTCACCCTCTATTGAACCTTAGGGTCTATAAATATGAGATTATATTCTATGAATAATGAATAGTAATATGGCCATTTTCTAACTTTAGGGGGTGACATGTAGGCCCGTGTTCACACTGATAGGCGGCCATCTTGCGGTCTCACATATCTTTATATACATTATGGACATATTGTCTTGCTTCAGTACATTCTTTATACGTATATTCTTATAATTTGGGACAATCCATCTACAGTGGGGAAAAAAAGTATTTAGTCAGCCACCAATTGTGCAAGTTCTGTCACTTATAAAGATGAGGCCGGCCTGTAATTGTCATCATAGGTAGACCTCAACTATGAGAGACAAAATGAGAAAACTAATCCAGAAAATCACATTGTCTGATTTTTAAAGAATTTATTTGCAAATTATGGTGGAAAATAAGTATTTGGTCAATAACAAAAGTTCATCTCAATCCTTTGTTCTATCTCCTTTGTTGGCAATGACAGAGGTGAAACGTTTCCTGTAAGTCTTCACAAGGTTGGCACACACTGTTGCTGGTATGTCGGCCCATTCCTCCATGCAGATCTCCTCTAGAGCAGGGATGTTTTGGGGCTGTCGCTGGGCAACACAGACTTTCAACTCCCTCCAAAGGTTTTCTATGGGGTTGAGATCTGGAGACTGGCTAGGCCACTCCAGGACCTTGAAATGCTTCTTACGAAGCCGCTCCTTCGTTGCCCTGGCGGTGTGCTTGGGATCATTGTCATGCTGAAAGACCCAGCCACGTTTCATCTTCAATGCCCTTGCTGATGGAAGGAGGTTTGCACTCACAATCTCACGATACATGGCCCCATTCATTCTTTCATGTACACGGATCAGTCGTCCTGGTCCCTTTGCAGAGAAACAGCCCCATACATGATGTTGCCCCCCCATGCTTCACAGTAGGTATGGTGTTCTCTGGATACAACTCAGCATTCACTCTCCTCCAAACACCACGAGTTGTGTTTCTACCAAACAGTTCTACTTTGGTTTCATCTGACCATATGACATTCTCCCAATACTCTTCTGGAACATCCAAATGCTCTCCAGCAAACTTCAGACGGGCCCGGATATGTACTGGCTTAAGCAGGGGGACACGTCTGGCACTGCAGGATCTGAGTCCCTGGAGGCGTAGTGTGTTACTGACGGTAGCCTTTGTTACGTTAGTCCCAGCTTTCTGCAGGTCACTCACTAGGTCCCCCCGTGTGGTTCTGGGATTTTTGCTCATCGTTCTTGTGATCATTTTGACCCCACGGGGTGAGATCTTGCGTGGAGCCCCTGATGGAGGGAGATTATCAGTGGTCTTGTATGTCTTCCATTTTCTAATTATTGCTCCCACAGGTGATTTCTTCACACCAAGCTGCTTGCCTATTGCAGATTCAGTCTTCCCCGCCTGGTGCAGGGCTACCATTTTGTTTCTGGTCCTTCCACAGCTCTTTGGTCTTCACCATAGTGGAGTTTGGAGTGTGACTGTTTGAGGTTGTGGACAGGAGTCTTTTATACTGATAACAATGTCACACAGGAGCCATTACTACAGGTAATGAGTGGAGGACAGAGGAGCCTCTTAAAGGAGAAGTTACAGGTCTGTGAGAGCCAGAAATCTTGCTTGTTTGTAGGTGACCAAATACTTATTTTCTACCATAATTTGCAAATAAATTCTTTAAAAATCAGACAATGTGATTTTCTGGATTTGTTTTCTCATTTTGTATCTCATAGTTGAGGTCTACCTATGATGACAATTACAGGCCGGCCTCATCTTTATAAGTGGGAGACCTTGCACAATTGGTGGCTGACTAAATACTTTTTTTTCCCCACTGTAATTTAGAGCGCTATGACAGTTTATTCATGTGTTTAACAATACTTTATAGTATGTAGCGCTGGTTTGAGGTATTTTACCTTTTCCAAGAGATAGATATATATATAGATAGATAGATAGATAGATATGAGATAGATAGATATGAGATAGATAGATGTGAGATAGATAGATATGAGATAGATAGATATGAGATAGAGAGATAGATATGAGATAGATAGATATGAGATAGATAGATAGATAGATAGATATGAGATAGATAGATAGATATGAGATAGATAGATAGATAGATAGATATGAGATAGATAGATAGATAGATATGATATAGATAGATAGATATGAGATAGATTGAGATAGATAGATATGAGATAGATATGAGATAGAGAGATAGATATGATATAGAGAGATAGATAGATATGAGATAGAGAGATATGATATGAGAGAGATAGATAGATATGAGATAGAGAGATAGATATGAGATAGATAGATAGATATGAGATGAGATAGATAGATAGATATGAGATAGATAGATATGAGATAGATAGATAGATATGAGATAGATAGATAGATATGAGATAGATAGATATGAGATAGATAGATAGATATGAGATAGATATATAGATAGATAGATATGAGATAGATATGAGATAGATAGATATGAGATAGATAGATAGATATGAGATAGATAGAAATGAGATAGATAGATAGATAGATAGATAGATTGAGATAGATATGAGATAGATATGAGATAGATAGATAGATAGATATGAGATAGATAGAAATGAGATAGATAGATAGATAGATAGATAGAATGAGATAGATAGATAGATAGATAGATATGAGATAGATATGAGATAGATAGATAGATATGAGATAGATAGATAGATAGATAGATATGAGATAGATATGAGATAGATATGAGATAGATAGATAGATATGAGATAGATATGAGATAGATAGATAGATATGAGATAGATAGATAGATATGAGATAGATAGATATGAGATAGATAGATATGAGATAGATAGATAGATAGATAGATATGAGATAGATATGAGATAGATAGATATGAGATAGATAGATAGATAGATATGAGATAGATAGAAATGAGATAGATAGATAGATAGATATGAGATAGATAGATAGATAGATAGATAGATAGATATGAGATAGATAGATAGATAGATAGATAGATATGAGATAGATAGATAGATATGAGATAGATATGAGATAGATAGATATGAGATAGATATGAGATAGATAGATATGAGATAGATAGATATGAGATAGATATGAGATAGATAGATATGAGATAGATAGATATGATATGAGATAGATAGATATGAGATAGATAGATAGATAGATAGATAGATAGATATGAGATAGATAGATAGATAGTGAGATAGATAGATATGAGATAGATAGATATGAGATAGATAGATAGATAGATATGAGATAGATAGATATGAGATAGATAGATAGATAGATATGAGATAGATAGATATGAGATAGATAGATATGAGATAGATAGATAGATAGATAGATAGATAGATAGATAGAATGAGATAGATAGATAGATATGAGATAGATAGACAGATAGATAGATATGTGATAGATAGATAGATATGAGATAGATAGATAGATAGATAGATAGATAGAGAGATAGATAGATATGAGATAGATATGAGATAGATATGAGATAGATAGATATGAGATAGATAGATAGATATGAGATAGATAGATAGATATGAGATAGATAGATATGAGATAGACAGATAGATAGATAGATAGATATGAGATAGATAGATATGAGATAGATAGATATTCAGATAGATAGATAGATAGATAGATATGAGATAGATATGAGATAGATAGATAGATAGATATGAGATAGATATGAGATAGATATGAGATAGATAGATAGATATGAGATAGATAGATAGATATGAGATAGATAGATATGAGATAGATAGATAGATAGATAGATAGATATGAGATAGATAGATAGATAGATATGAGATAGATAGATAGATATGACATAGATAGATATGAGATAGATAGATAGATATGACATAGATAGATATGAGATAGATAGATAGATAGATAGATAGAAGAAGTAATGATAAGAGGATGAAAGGGTTAGTACAAGGTGTTCTGCAGTGTTAAGAAGCCAGCAGATCCGCACCTGACCTGTGTTTTGCCAGAGGCTTTGTCAGGAGATAAGTAATGACAAACAGAAATCAGGGAGAGACGAGATATCAGCAGGAAAATATATCCCCAAGCTGTAATATCCTGTAGTTATTGTAGTTATTGTAGTATATAGCCTTTCTCAAGCCTGCCATTACACCACAATATACAGTATATATATATATACCTCCAGTGTGAGTGACTTTCGGTGTAAACGTCTTTTGTGTTCACATAATCAGATGAATAATTAAAAATAAATACAATAATTTATGTGATACATAAAACACAGGAAGAAAAGCTAAAATCCGGGCAACAACTAAAGAATCCAACGAGGTCCCCGAGCTTCTATGATCAAGTAATACAGTCCTGATGGTTTCCCCAGCTAAGATGTTTATAACTGGAGACAACACCACTAATGTCTGTACCGGAGTACCAACAGCCATGGAGGTGTGTGCAACCTGGGAGCAGAGGAAGGAAGGACATCAACGTCAAGAACTGGAAAAAAAAGTATAGAACATGATGGAGAGGGCAGGAGATCGCAGTGCGTCTGCGGCACATATTTTTCCGCAATGTGTGGATTGGATTTGATAGAATTCCATGTTTTTTTTTCGCCACATGAGGCCCGCGTGTCATCCCCACTTTGCAGTAAAATATGCGCAGTGTATACACTGCAATATAGAAAACAGTCGCAGTTTTAGAAATCACAGCATGTCAGTTATATATACAGAAACTCCAGCGGTTTCCCTATAGATATAACTGAAGCAGAAAGTCCACAGAGGAAACCTCTGCAAACATTGTGTGCA
>CAMRHE010001846.1:0-28364 GCA_947044405.1 Leptodactylus fallax | reverse complement strand
CTTTCAGTTGTAGTTTTCTCTGGGACAACCGCGCAACAACTCGTTCAGAGGCTCGGCTACTTGGGCGAAGTGTGGTATGAAACGCCGGTAGTAACCTGCAAATCCAAGGAAGCTTCGGACTTCTTTGACGGTAGTTGGTCTTCGCCAGTTCTGGACTGCAGTGATCTTTTTCAGGATCAGGTTGGACGCCTTGTGCGCTCACGACATGCCCAAGGTAGTGAACTTGGGGTTTCAACAGGTAGCACTTGGAGGGCTTCAACTTTAGGCCGTGCTGTATAAGTACCTTGAATACCTCGGACAGGTGACGAAGGTGTTCTTGGTATGTCCGGGAGAATACAATAACATCGTCCAGGTACAGTAGCACACTCTGGAAATTCTCATGGCCGAGGCACCTCTCCATAAGCCGTTGGAATGTGGCTGGGGCATTACATAGCCCAAATGGCATACTATTGAATTCAAAGAGTCCCATCGGGGTCGTAAACGCAGTCTTTTCACGATCTTCAGGCGCCATAGGGACTTGCCAGTATCCACTGGTTAAGTCCAGGGTCGAGAAACAGGTAGCTGATCCCAAAGCCGTTAGAGATTCCTCAATCCGCGGCAATGGGTATGCGTCCTTGTGCGTGACGTTGTTGAGTTTACGATAGTCCACACAAAATCGTAGGGTTCCGTCTTTCTTCTTGACAAGGACTAGCGGGGCTGCCCAGGGGCTGTTACTCTCCCGGATGACATCAGCATCTCGCATCTCTTGGATCAACTTTTTCACCGGTTGGTACATCGCTGGTGGTATTGGACGGTGACGCTCCTTGATTGGATGGTTGTTGCCAGTCAGAATGCGATGTTGTATGGTTGTGGTCTTACCAAAGTCCAATGGGTGTTTGCTGAATGCCTGTTGGTAACGCTTGGCCACATTGCGAACCCCATTGATGTGCTCTATAGGGGTATTGGCGTCTCCCACGTTCAATTCATCCCACCAGGACTTCGTGGCTCCATTCTGAATGTTCTCAGCAGCTTGGGTGGAATGCTGTGTGGCGGTAGAATCACCAGAGAGAATGTCTTCTGGTGCTAACCGGTGTAGCAGGGCCACAGAGTGGAACTTGTGGAGGTTCACTGGAGCATTGCCCAAGTTGACTAAGCGGACAGGAACACGTCCATTGGAAACTGTGACAAGGCTGCGGGCAGCCATGACAAGTGGTTGGCCATCTACCTGTATGGGTTGTAGCAAAGCCTCGTAGTCCTGATTTTCTATGCCCGGACGGGCACGGCACCACACCATAGTTTCTGTTCCAGGATGTAGGGTTACTGGACGGGTTTCGTGGATCCGGACTCGACCAATTTCACCTTGTTTGTTGGCGAACTTGTGCTGGGCATTGAGTACACGAATGGCCCGCTGAATGGTCTGCTGGTCACTGGGAGAAGCTGTAAGGAGAGAGGCATGCAAGGCATCCAACACTTCTGCAAAGCAATGGCATAAAACATTCATGCCTAATATTACAACTGCAAACCTATCATCCTCTACATCAGTGACAATTACACCCTGTCTAGGCAGTTTCAAGTCCCCAATCTGGATAGTGGGTTCCCAATAACCCTGCTGTGGTATGGGCTGTCCATTGCTGGCACACAGATTTATCCATGTGTCAGGTGTTCTATTCAACACACCTAAGTCCCAATGTTCAAGGAACACCTGCTTGCGCAGGGTTGTTACCTGAGATCCAGTGTCCACCAACGCTGTCAGAGGGACGCCGTTCACCCGGATTGTGATGTGTGGGCAGGCTGAGACGAAGCGTGACAATGGCACTGAAGATTCACCTGGGCCCTTCTTCTTTCCTCCCGAGGGGCGGCCCGCTGCCTCGGGGGTGGCCCGTTTAACTGAAAACACTGAGGCCTGGTGTGTCCATATCTATGGCAATAGGTACAGTATGGCCTCTCACTCTGCGGAGGTTTCACTGAAGACGGACGTCTGGGTGGCGACTCAGGTGAGATGTTGAGACTTCCGCAAAGGATCACTGGACGATGAAGACGGCTGGGTCAGACGATCTAGACGGACGGTGATCTGTTCCATGGCACGGGTCAGATGATCCACTCGGGCCAGAAGGTCATCTCTGGAGTCTGCTAATGTAGTCTGCGCAGTTTGGGCAGCAGGTGAGGTACCCAGAGGTAGTGGCAGGACAACTGGAGCAATGCTTGTTGAGGGTCCAGGTGAGGGAGCACAGATGACTGGGCTCGACTGGGGCTGCTCCTGTCCCAAGACCTGGATGGCAAGGGCCTTGAAGTCAGCAAACGTGATGCTGGGATGTTGTGCAGCAAGCATTCGCAACTGACTCTGGAGCAATGTGGTACCCGCCCCTTCTATGAAGCGGTCAAGCAAGATTTTATCAGAGTCCACATTCTCACGTGGATCCACTTGCACCACAGCTCTGAATGCCTCTTGGAGGGGATAAAGCATAGTCCCACAGGGTCTCACCAGGTAGTTGTCGTCTGGAAAAGAAGCGCATCTTTACCTCGGAGACAGATCGCACGTCAAAGTTCACCTGGAGTTTGTCCAGAATTTGCCCAGGGGTTCTTTTGTCAGAGGCAGGCCAGGATTTGACCTCCCTAGCTGCAGCACCCTCAAGCTGGCCCAGCAGGATCTGTATCTGCTGTTCTGTATTCAGAGGATAGAACTGGAAGAGAGACAGCATCTTCTCACGAAAGTCCCTGAGGGTATGCGCCTCCCCTTTGTAGCGCGGCAGCCATGGTGCTCCAGGGTAAAATGGCATGGAGAATGGTAGGCTGCTCGCCATGGGCACTGCTGGATCACTAGAAACAGATGGCACAATGTCACTTTGCTCAGTCATGTTGTTTGCAGGTATGACTGAAATTAGGTCGCCGTCTCTTTAAGAAACTCAACTGCTTGCTGGCAGGGAATGGAGACTACAACTTGGAATGCTGTCCCTTTAAGAATGCTGTAGCTATTAACAGAGTCACTGTGATGCAGGCTGACGGTGTGCTCCCCCTCTTTAATGGTGGCACTCCCCACGGACACTGTACACGGAAAACACTCGCTGGGGCCGTGGGAGGACTGAAGACAAGGACAGGGAGGCACAGTACTCACTGACAGCAACTGCAGCGTGGACCAGAGATCAGCGGTGCACAGCAGGGACGGTGATGCGGCACCGGAGAGTCAGAAATGGCGCCGGCACTTTGCCTTTCACTTTCTTGTATGGGTGCGCTGGAGCATTGCGCTCAGCATTCTGGGCTCTCCTAAGATGGCGGCAGATGGGTCTCCTGGCCTCATGGGCAGTGCTAAAAATCTCCCGCACTTTTGCAAGGTTCAGTTAACCCTTTGTGGGCGTTCTTACACAGCGATGTGCTGCAGCAAACAAGTCCTGGGCGTTTTAACTCTTCCAGGGCTGTAACACACTGAGAGGACAGTCTTTAGGGCTTACTTCAGGGGTATAGGGCTCCCCCTCTTTGTGGCAAGCACTCTCAGGGAATAAACTTGATCTTAGCAAAGTCCACAATAAAGACCAATGCTCTGGAGACAATTTGGCGCACTTTTCGTGGCGACTTTCTCAAAATGGCACACACCCGTATCCTGTTCGTGACGCCAGTTTTTCTTGCGGTGACCAGATGGAAGGTAACGCTGCAGTTGGGATTGCGGGGTGCAAACAGCGCAGACTTGTCACGGTCTCTGGGCACGAGGGCGCAGCGCTGGTGCTGTCCCACGTTACCACCACTGGTACCGGTGATGAGGGGGCTGCACAAATGTTGGTGGTGATTGTTCCCCCGGGGCGCTTCCCCTATACTGTGCCGACTGGTGGTGTTTGGGGCGCCCTGATGTTGTCGGTGCAGAGTCAGACACAGAAACGGTTGTAAAGTTGAACTTTTACTTCCATGGGTGTGGAGGCACAAATGCTTAAACAGTTTCTTCAATACAAAACAACGGGGTACGCCTGGTGACACAGCAAAGTCCTGGGGTGCAGGGTAGACTTGATGAAAGGTGTTCCTAGCCCCTTATACTTCAGTGTTACAGCCCTAAGGTGCGTCTGGGCTCCTATTTGGCTCATAGGAGGATGCCCACCATGATACTAGTACATAATATTCCCCACTCACGTTATGTGGTCCTGATAGCTCAGAGTTTCGGGGTGCAATAGTCAGGGTGGCAGGATATTCCACAGGTCTGGCCTTGGCCCCTGGATCCTGTGATACTTGCTATGGAGCACGTGTTCCAGAATGTTCTCTCCACAGTCTCAGGCTGACAAGATAATGATGCTTGACTTCCTTCAGGGCGATGGCTAGGCAGACAGGGGACAGGATCTTCTGAATAGCTGGAGTATGTCAGCTCTCCAACCTTCCTGGGCCTGTCTAGGACTTGAGATTCCTGCACTAAACTTACTGCTTTCTTCACAGGACATCACACTTCTCTCCTCACCTCCTCCTCCTAACACTCCACACTTCTAACTCCTCACACGCAGGACCTTCCTGCAGGGGTGTTACCATGGGGACCCAGTGATCAGCTGACTCCTCCCCTTTTCCCAGGCGATGTCCTCCCATTGGACATTTGGTTACTATTCAATCCTATGGGAGGTGTAATGCATGTGTGAGGCTCACTAGGTGGCGCTGTGTTGTGTGAGACTCAGGACCCCCTGCTATGTCACACAGGCTATGAAGCAACAGGAAATAATACAATGCACAGAGATCACCCTCAGCCCAGCCATAGCCAGCTCTGGGATGCCACATATATATATATATATATATATATATATATTTTACAAATTGATGACAGCAACTTATTTTAACCCTTTCAGCATCATTGATGCCCCAGTGCTCAGTCCAAATTTAGCACTTTTGTATGCATTGCTTTACACAGCAATATCTTTTTTTATGGCTTTGCATATCTCAACTATTTTTACCATGTTTTTTTGAGTCACATAAGGCTTGAAATAACTAGCCTTATTTGTTAATTTGAATATTTTTTTTTTTTTTGCTAGAAGTAGAAGAATGTTATAAAAAGTGAAAAAAGGAAATTTTGCTTCTTTTACCTAAAACAAAATTGTTTTTATATATACTATTGCACATAAACATTAAAATTATATATATTTCCTAGTTTTTCTGCTTAGAGGGACTACACATTTACAGTGGGTATGGAAAGTATTCAGACCCCTTTAAATTTTTCACTCTTTGTTTCATTGCAGCCATTTGCAAAAAGCAAAAATGTTCATTTTATTTATCATTAATGTACACTCAGCACCCCATCTTGACAGAAGAAAAACAGAAATGTAGATATTTTTGCAATTTCATTAAAAAAGAAAAACTGAAAAATCACATGGTCATAAGTATTCAGATCCTTTGCTCAGTATTGAGTAGAAGCACCCTTTTGACTTAGTACAGCCAGGGCCGATTTTAGACAAAGTGGGGCCCTGGGCAAAAATTAAAAGCGGGGCCCCAAATACTGATATGCAAACAACACCATAAAAATAATACTGCTCCCTTAAAAATAATAGCCCCCTCATAAATAATAGTTACCCTTATAAATAATAGTCCCCATTATCACTAATAGCCCCCTTTATAAATAAGCCCACTTAACAATTATACCCCCCTTATAAATAGTTCCCCTCTTATAAATAATAGCCCCCTCATACTTAAGTTTCCCTATTATATATAGTAACCCACCCTTATATATAATAGTTCTCCGTTATACAGTGTCAGACTGAAGGGCCTTAGGCCCACCAAAGGAACTTGTTCTGGGGTCCCACCCAACAGCTTCCTGCTAATAGCCTACACCGCGGCTCCATCACTGAAGTCTTACATATGTGCTGACTATCCGGTGTTACTGAGTATGTTCCCTGTATAGTCAGCCCCTATAGTACTGTGCAGGCCCCAATAACTCCATGACCAGTTCATGCACAGTACTGTATGGGGAATGACATGGCCATGGAGCACTACACATATGTGCAAGATTATAGTGAGGGAGCTGTGATGCAGACATAGCACACAGGGCTGCCAGCAGGAATTGTGAGCCCCCCCCCCCCACAGTATAATGCTCTACATGGTATATAATGTTCCTCAGTATAAAATGCTCTCCTGAGCCCTCTAGTTTCCCCACATGGTATATAATGCTCCACAGTGACCCCACACAGTATACTACCCCTTAGTGGCCCCAGACAGTACAATATGCTCCCCAGCATCCCCACACAATATAATATGCTCCATACAGTATAATATGCACCCCACAATGCCCCCCAGTATAATGCTCCACAGTGGCCTAACACAGTATAACATGCTCCATAATGACCTCCACACAGTATAATATACTCCCCAGAGGGGTTCCCCCAGTATAATGCTCCACAGTGGTCCCCCACAGTATAATATGTTCCCCACAGTCTCCCCCAGTATAATGCTCTACAATGGCCCCACAGAGTATAATATGCTCCCGAAAAGCCCCACACAATATAATACACTCCACAGTGGCCCCACACAGTATAACAGGCTCCCCACACTGTCCATTCCCCTAGTATAAAGCTCCACAGTGGCCCATAGTATAATATGCTCCCCAGAGGGCCCCTGCTAGTATAATGCTCCACAGTGCCCCCTCCAGTATTTTGCTCCACAGTGGCCCCACGCAATATATTATGCTCCCCAGAGCGTCCCCCCAGTATAATGTTCCACAGTAGGCCCCACGCAGTGTAATATGCTCCCCAGAGGGCCCCTAGTATAATGCTCATTAGTCCCCCCCAAATAATGCCCCACAGTGGCGCCACGCAATATAATATGCTATTCTGCCGTCCCCCCCAGAATAATGCTCCACAGTGACCCCACTCAGTATAACATGCTCCAGAATGGCCTCCACACAGTATAATATACTGCCCAGAGAGGTTTCCCCAGTATAATACTCCACAGTGGCCCAAAACAGTATAATATGATCTCCAGAGCCCCCCCTCAGTATAATGCTCCACAGTGGCCCAAAACAGTATAACATGCTCTCCAGAGCCTCCCCTCCCAGTATAATGCTCCACAGTGGCCCCGCACAGTATAATATACTGGGGGCCCCTCTGGAGAGCATATTATACTGTGTGGGGCCATCGTGGAGCATTATACTGGGGGGGGGGCTCTGGAGAGCATATTATACTGTGTGGGGCCATTGTGGAGCATTATACTGGGGAGGGGGCCCTCTGGAGAACATGTTATATTCTGCGGAGCCTCTATGGAATATTATAAAGTGGGGGGCTCTGGAGAGCATGTTATATTCTGTGGGTCCACTTTGGAGCATTATACTGGGGGGCCCCTCTGGAGAGCATAATGCTCCAAAGTGGCCCCGCAGAATATAACATTATCTCCAGAGCCCCCCCACACACATTATAATTTTCCACAGAGGCCCCACAGAATATAACATGCTATCCAGAGGGGCCCCTTCCCCAGTATAATGCTCCACAGTGGCTCCACACAGTATAATATGCTATCCAGAGGGGCCCCCCAGTATAATATGCTATCCAGAGGGGGCCCCCAGTATAATACTCCACAGGGGCCCTACAGTGCTATTATTATATTATATTCTGGGGTCTCTTCAGACCCCAGAGTATAATAATCGAAGGCCCGGGGTAAGTAAGGTAAAATAACAAACAGTTATACTCACCTTGTCTTACCTCTCCTGGGCCTCCTCGCGCTGCTCCGCTATCCCCCGCCGGCGACCGCTTCTTCTTCTCTGCGGCTGACGTCACGCGTTGTGGACGTCACCGCTGAGGCCTGTGATTGGGCCTCAGCGATTACGTGAGGCATGCCCCACGTGACCGCTGAGGCCAGGCCTCAGCGCCTCAGCAGTGATGTCCGGAACGCCAGAAGATGACGTCGGACGCCAAGGACAGGTGAGTAAAAATGTTTGTTATTTTTGCTCACCACGGAAAGGGGCCTTTCTGTTATTGCTTTGGCCGGGCCTGACTCCGGGATCCGGAGTCATCAGGTTCCGGATCCCGGGGGCCCCTTTGGGGACGGGGCCCTGGGCAATTGCCCAGTTTGCCCCCCCCCCCCTAACGCCAGCCCTGAGTACAGCCATGAGTTTTCTTGGGAATGATGCAACAAGTTTTTCACGTCTGGATTGGGGATCCTCTGCCATTCATCCTGTTCCTTCAGGTTGGATGGTGAACGTTGGTGTACAGCCACTTTCAGGTCTCTCCAGAGATGCTCAATTGGGTTGAGGTCAGGGCTCTGGCTGGGCCAGTCAAGAATGGTCACAGAGTTGTTCCGAAGCCACTCCTTTGTTATTTTAGCTGTGTGCTTAGGGTCATTGTCTTGTTGGAAGGTGAACCTTCGGCCCAGTCTGAGGTCCAGAGCACTCTGGAAGAGGTTTTCTTCCAGGATATCTCTGTACTTGGCCGCATTCATCTTTCCTTCAATTGCAAACAGCCGTCTTGTCCCTGCAGCTGAAAAACACCCCCATAGCATGATGCTGCCACCACCATGTTTCACTGTTGGGATTGTATTGGGCAGGTGATGAGCAGTGCCTGGTTTTCTCCACACATACCGCTTAGAATTAACGCCAAAAAGTTCAATCTTCGTCTCATCAGACCAGAGAATCTTATTTCTCATAGTCTAGGAGTCCTTCATGTGTTTTTTGGCAAACTCTGTGCGGGCTTTCATATGTCTTGCACTGAGGAGAGGCTTCCTTCGGGCCACTCTGCCATAAAGCCCCGACTGGTGGAGGGCTGCAGTGATAGTTGACTTTGTGGAACTTTCTCCCATCTTCCTACTGCATCTCCAGAGCTCAGCCACAGTGATCTTTGGGTTCTTCTTTACCTCTCTCACCAAGGCTCTTCTCCCATGATTTCTCAGTTTGGCTGGACGGCCAGGTCTAGGAAGAGTTCTGGTCATCCCAAACTTCTTCCATTTAAGGATTATAGAGGCCACTGTGCTCTTAGGAACCTTGAGTGCTGCAGAAATTCTTTTGTAACCTTGGCCAGATCTGTGCCTTGCCACAATTCTGTCTCTGAGCTACTTGGGCAGTTCCTTTGACCTCATGATTCTCATTTGCTCTGACATGCTCTGTGAGGTCTTATATACAGTCATATGAAAAAGTTTGGGCACCCTTATTAATCTTAATCATTTTTAGTTCTAAATATTTGGGTGTTTGCAACAGCCATTTCAATTTGATATATCTAATAACTGATGGACACAGTAATATTTCAGGATTGAAATGAGGTTTATTGTACTAACAGAAAATGTGCAATATGCATTAAACCAAAATTTGACCGGTGCAAAAATTTGGGTACCCTTATCATTTTATTGATTCGAATACTCCTAACTACTTTTTACTGACTTACTGAAGCACAAAATTGGTTTTGCAACCTCACTGAGCTTTGAACTTCATAGCCAGGTGTATCCAATCATGAGAAAAGGTATTTAAGGTGGCCAATTGCAAGTTGTTCTCCTATTTGAATCTCCTCTGAAGAGTGGCATCATGGGCTCCTCAAAACAACTCTCAAATGATCTGAAAACAAAGATTGTTCAACATAGTTGTTCAGGGGAAGGATACAAAAAGTTGTCTCAGAGATTTAACCTGTCAGTTTCCACTGTGAGGAACATAGTAAGGAAATGGAAGACCACAGGGACAGTTCTTGTTAAGCCCAGAAGTGGCAGGCCAAGAAAAATATCAGAAAGGCAGAGAAGAAAAATGGTGAGAACAGTCAAGGACAATCCACAGACCACCTCCAAAGAGCTGCAGCATCATCTTGCTGCAGATGGTGTCACTGTGCATCGGTCAACAATACAGCACACTTTGCACAAGGAGAAGCTGTATGGGAGAGTGATGCGAAAGAAGCCGTTTCTGAAAGCACGCCACAAACAGAGTCGCCTGAGGTATGCAAAAGCACATTTGGACAAGCCAGCTTCATTTTGGAAGAAGGTCCTGTGGACTGATGAAACAAAGATTGAGTTGTTTGGTCATACAAAAAGGCGTTATGCATGGCGTCAAAAAAAACACAGCATTCCAAGAAAAACACTTGCTACCCACTGTAAAATTTGGCGGAGGTTCCATCATGCTTTGGGGCTGTGTGGCCAATGCTGGCACCGGGAATCTTGTTAAAGTTGAGGGTCGCATGGATTCAACTCAGTATCAGCAGATTCTTGAGAATAATGTACAAGAATCAGTGACGAATTTGAAGTTACGCCGGGGATGGATATTTCAGCAAGACAATGATCCAAAACACAGCTCCAAATCTACTCAGGCATTCATGCAGAGGAACAATTACAATGTTCTGGAATGGCCATCCCAGTCCCCAGACCTGAATATCATTGAACATCTGTGGGATAATTTGAAGCGGGCTGTCCATGCTCGGCGACCATCAAACTTAACTGAACTGGAATTGTTTTGTGAAGAGGAATGGTCAAAAATACCTTCATCCAGGATCCAGGAACTGATTAAAAGCTACAGGAAGCGACTAGAGGCTGTTATTTTTGCAAAAGGAGGATCTACTAAATATTAATGTCACTTTTCTGTTGAGGTGCCCATACTTTTGCACCGGTCAAATTTTGGTTTAATGCATATTGCACATTTTCTGTTAGTACAATAAACCTCATTTCAATCCTGAAATATTACTGTGTCCATCAGATATTAGATATATCAAATTGAAATGGGTGTTGCAAACACCCAAATATTTAGAACTAAAAATGATTAAGATTAATAGGGGTGCCCAAACTTTTTCATATGACTGTAGACAGGTGTGTGCCTTTCCTAATCAAGTCCAATCAATTTAATTATTTGTGAACCGAGAGCAAGGCAGGTGGTTTGGACTCCGCAACCAGAAATGAACGCACACGCGGTAGTTCAAGAAAAGAATATATATTTACTATAAGTTAATAAAGGCTATTTGAAGGTAAAATGACAGGGATAAAGACAAGCAAAATATACAATATAGCATGAACAATTTCAAGGCAAATTCTGCAATGGTTTCTACTTTTACTCTGTCCACTTCTGCAGTATGGACACTGAATGAACAATATACTCAAAACTATCCCTAACTGACCCTGACATCACATTTGGGTGCACCCCCTTTTCCCCAGTGGTCCAGGTGGACCGCTTACAGTCCGTAGAAGCGCGCGGTGGGGCCCAAAGTCGTTCCTTTCTTTTATAGTGAAGCGTCCTCTCCTCACTGTTATCAGGATCTTGGGAGAAATGAAGTCCTCTTTAACAGGGAAACCCAATGAACGCAATGTAATCCAACAGCAGATTCCACTCAGCACACTGACAGTCCTGCCGAATCCATACACTGAGCTGGGTTGTAAGCCGGGGTTTAGCAGGTGCTGTCCAGTACATCAACAGCACTGCGAGTCTCTATCTGTGGTATCCATATACACAGTCACAATGTCAGTCTCACTGATCAGCCACTGAGCACAGTTCCTTTCACGTGGACTCACTAGTCCTGTTGTCTCTTTACACTCTGTTTGTCTCTGGACCAAGATACAGCTTAGCTGTACAGAAAAATCTCCACACCAGTTCAATACAACACTTGCCAAGATGGCTGCTGCTCTCTGTCTCGTCACTTCCTGCTGCTCTGCTCACACTCTGTCTGCAGAACAGGCAGGCTGACATAAAAGGGGGGGGGTCTCACTCCAGCATCATGTCACAATTACAATGGCTGCTGTCTTAAAGGAACAGAATCACAGAAATACATTCAACATTAACAGTTTATACAGACAAATGAAGCTTAGGACAACATTGGCTGTCTCTTACATATTCCCCCCCACTTTAAGATTGGCAGTCCCTGCCTATGACTGTATATCCAGAGGGTTGTACTTTTATGCACAGGGTGGTAGTATACCGATGTATGGCAGGCCAAACAAACTCATCCTGCGCATACCGAACAGGGGGAATACCAGCATTTGGCCTAGTGGTCCGTCTGAGGACCGGTGGTATATTATGGGGTGCTGCAGCTATGGGCTGAGAAGGACCAGCGGATTCCGCACCTGAGGGGGCACAGGCCGGAGATACAGTAGTCACAGGTGGAACATCCCCAGGAGCAGGGATCGGCCAACAATCATCCTCCTCGTCTGAGGCCCATTCCGCACCTCCATTCTCTGACTGTGGGAGCTCATTCACATTGGCAGGCCCATCATGATTTGTCCCTTCAGAATGACACAGGCGCAACATATTTCGGTGAAGTACTCGAACACAATCAGTTCCTTCTTTCTGGACCTGGTACACTGGCCCATTCGCATACTTGCGGCCAACAACACGATACGGCAAAGCCTCCCATCGGCTTTCCAATTTCCCTTGGGGTTTCTTGACACGAACTAGCACCAGGTCGCCTGGTTGCAATGGTGCTTCTTGCACTGGGGTCTTATCAGGATGGGGATGTTCTTGCAGGCGCTGCCGCACCAATCGATGGATCGTCTCAAGTCTCTGCCGGTGCGCCCGCACCCAAGAGGTTGGATCCCTCGGAGGGAACCCATCCACATCATCCAACTGTAATTCTCCTATACTTCGCCCAGACCGCCCAAAGAGAAGTGTATAAGGAGAGTACCCCGTTGTAGAATGGACCTGATTGTTATAGGCCCACACCATTTCAGACAAGAACTGAGGCCACTGTAACTTCTTGTCTTCCTCCAGAGTCCGCAGCATCTGTAGCAGAGTTCTGTTGAATCTTTCACAGGCCCCATTTCCCTGAGGGTGGTATGGAGTCATGTGAGACTTCTTTATCCCGTAGATACGTTGAACTTCTTTCATTACGTGTCCCTCAAAGCAGGCACCCTGGTCGGAGTGGATGCGTTTAGGGCACCCATATACTCGAATGAAATCTTGGCACAGAGCACGAGCTGCTGACTCAGCTGTCTGGTCCTTGGTGGCGGTTACCACCGCAAATTTGGTGAAGTGATCCACCATTACGAGGCAATACTGGTGTCCGCTATTGGATGGGCCCACCATTAGATAGTCTATCATGACGATTTCTAAAGGTTCCTGGGTTACGATGGTTTGCAGGGGAGCTCTCTGTTCTATTGCCTTATGGATCTCACAAGTTCGACAGCTGCGGCATACTTCTTCGACCATTTGACGAAGACCAGGGCAGTAAATCAGTCGCTGTAACCAACGAAAGGTCTTCTCATGACCAAAATGTCCATTCTTATTATGAGCCTCAACTGCCAACGAGCGAGCCAGTTCACTAGGCACCACAATTTGGTATCGAATGTCGATCTCAGAAGGTAAATAGACCTTTCGGCATAGCACTCCATTTTTCATCTCCAACTTTTCCCACTGACTCAGAACAGATAATATCTCACGTGTCAGTCGTTCTCTTTCCTCTCTACAGGGCTTCTGGCCTTTCTCAACACACTTGATCATCTGTGCCAGCCCCTCATGGGTCTGTTGTATCTGTGCCCATTCCAGAGAACATGAACTTGCATCCATCTTCATCTGTTCTCGAATTGCACGGCCATTCCATTCAGAGGTGGGTTCCTCATCTTCTCCCATGGACACAGTTACGGTCCACTCATCCCTTTCAGTCGGCTTCAGCTGCATTGGAGTTACTTTCCTTATTTCCTCCGGAGTCACATAGATGTTAGCCAGCTGCCTCCCTGGGGTCAGGTCCACACTCTGGTCCTGAGTGTTTACACATCGAAGTGGTACTCTTCCATTGCGAACTATTGCCAAGGAACGGGCCACTAGCGGATCAACACCTCCTTCTGCTGCCTGCAGTGGTTCTACCAACACAGCTATGCCCTCTAGTTTCCGACAGGTGCCTACGGGCATAGACACTATTGTCTCCCGACTGGGTGGCAGTGTAACTTTTGTATGCAAAGGAACTGAAATTCGAGCCAGAGGACGCTGCGCATCCGAACTTTTCTGTAAGCCACATGTCCGGATCAGCCGCTGGAAAGCTGTTTGAGTAGGCCGATGGGTGGTGGTTTCTTTCCAATAACCGTGACCTTTCTTTTCAAAGAGGATCTGATCTAATTCTTTTAACACATTCATCCCCAAAATGACAGGGACCTTTACTTCATGTAACTCCTGTACCACCACAATGCCTTTCCTACCTAGATCTTGGCCACATACCCGGACATTCATCCAGGCCACTCCCACGACTGGAACTGGTTAGCTGCGACCACTCGTACGAATGTATGGGGATCATATTTCACATGTTGCTGGAAGTACCGTTCATAACAGTCTCTACTCAAGGTCGTTACTTGGGAACCCGTGTCAATCATCCCGGTAACCGGAATACCCTCCATTTCCACCTGTATAACAGGACTTGCAGCGATCAGGTCATCATTAGGGCATTCTCCCCACATAGTCTCCTTGTCAGTCTCCCCTACTACAAGCCCTACAGCAGCAGGGGACTTCAGTTTAACGGCGATCTCTCATAAGTTTGTCGCTGCTCTGGACATCTAGCAGCAACGTGGCCCATCCGTCCACACTCCCAGCAGCGTATCTCCCGTCGTTCTGGCCATCTGTTTGGGCCCCTTCGGTAAGCCCCTTCGATTTCTCCTGAGCACTGCATTAACTGATTTGGACCCCTTCGGTAGGTCCTATCCTCATCCCTCCAGCGGGGTGGTGGGTGATTCTGATTTTCTGGGTATGGACGGCTCACCCTTTCACCTCCAGTTTTCTGGAAGTCTGCAATTTTCATAGAATGTTCATCACAACGGGTGTGCAAGTGTTCCATTTGCTCTTGCAGTTTCTGCATTACTGTGAGAATTTCTTTAACCGTCCCCTTTTCTACTGTCTCTGAGCCAGAACTAGCCCCCTGTGACAAAGTAACTCCAACTGCGGTCTGGGGCTTCGGGAACATACTATTGGCACGGGAGATGGCCTCTACCTGTACATCATGGAATTTAGCATCAGTCTCTCGTCGTATAAAATCCTGCATAGTCACAGTTAAACTGCCGTCACGTATCCCCAGGACAAACTGGTCACGGAGAGTCCGATCAGGGTTACAGAAGGCTGGCGAGCCCCCTCTTTCCTTCACTTGAATATCTCGGAGCAGTTCTTGTAGGGCATTTGCATATTGGGGAAGGCTTTCATTCTCCTGTTGTACCCTCTGGAAGAACCGAGCCTGCAGAGACCCCAGCAATGCAGTTTCTCCATAAATGGTTTCTAGAATCTGGACTACTTGCTCAAATGTCTGCCTTTGTTCAAATGGCCTCAATATCACCGTGGTCTTAGCATCCCCTTGTAATGTCAATATTGCTAGCTCTACTAGTACTTCTGGTGCGGTCTGGTACATTCGCTGTATCATTCGTATCTGTTCCACCCACATACTCACTGACATATTATTGCCATCAAATTTAGCTAACTGACTTATTATAGCCCCTGCTGGCATTCTTCCTCCAGCACCATTCTCCCGAACGGGTGCGTCACCGTCCATTCTGGTAAGCGGATCCTGCTGACTACGCCAATTTGTGAACCGAGAGCAAGGCAGGTGGTTTGGACTCCGCAACCAGAAATGAACGCACACGCGGTAGTTCAAGAAAAGAATATATATTTACTATAAGTTAATAAAGGCTATTTGAAGGTAAAATGACAGGGATAAAGACAAGCAAAATATACAATATAGCATGAACAATTTCAAGGCAAATTCTGCAATGGTTTCTACTTTTACTCTGTCCACTTCTGCAGTATGGACACTGAATGAACAATATACTCAAAACTATCCCTAACTGACCCTGACATCACATTTGGGTGCACCCCCTTTTCCCCAGTGGTCCAGGTGGACCGCTTACAGTCCGTAGAAGCGCGCGGTGGGGCCCAAAGTCGTTCCTTTCTTTTATAGTGAAGCGTCCTCTCCTCACTGTTATCAGGATCTTGGGAGAAATGAAGTCCTCTTTAACAGGGAAACCCAATGAACGCAATGTAATCCAACAGCAGATTCCACTCAGCACACTGACAGTCCTGCCGAATCCATACACTGAGCTGGGTTGTAAGCCGGGGTTTAGCAGGTGCTGTCCAGTACATCAACAGCACTGCGAGTCTCTATCTGTGGTATCCATATACACAGTCACAATGTCAGTCTCACTGATCAGCCACTGAGCACAGTTC
Organism: Leptodactylus fallax; assembly: GCA_947044405.1. Lineage (NCBI taxonomy): Eukaryota > Metazoa > Chordata > Amphibia > Anura > Leptodactylidae > Leptodactylus > Leptodactylus fallax. The sequence goes on along the minus strand of CAMRHE010001846.1, from coordinate 12,364 downwards.
CTTTCACGTGGACTCACTAGTCCTGTTGTCTCTTTACACTCTGTTTGTCTCTGGACCAAGATACAGCTTAGCTGTACAGAAAAATCTCCACACCAGTTCAATACAACACTTGCCAAGATGGCTGCTGCTCTCTGTCTCGTCACTTCCTGCTGCTCTGCTCACACTCTGTCTGCAGAACAGGCAGGCTGACATAAAAAGGGGGGGGGGTCTCACTCCAGCATCATGTCACAATTACAATGGCTGCTGTCTTAAAGGAACAGAATCACAGAAATACATTCAACATTAACAGTTTATACAGACAAATGAAGCTTAGGACAACATTGGCTGTCTCTTACATATTCATAGCTGGACTCCAATGAAGGAGTAGAACCACCTCAAGGAGGATCAGAAGGAAATGGACAGCATGTGAGTTAAATATGAGTGTCACAGCAAAGGGTCTGAATGCTTATGCTTATGTGATATTTCAGTTTTTCTTTTTTAATAAATTTGCAAAAATATCTACATTTTTGTTTTTTTTCTGTCGAGATGGGGTGCTGAGTGTACATCAATGAGAAATAAAAGACCTTTTTTGCTTTTAGCAAATGGCTGCAATGAAACAAAGAGTGAAAAATTTAAAGGGGTCTGAATACTTTCTGTACCCACTGTATATAGTTATTGAACTAAAAATTAGGTTTTATATGGTTTTATATCCAGCATGGCTTATTTTTGGAGATCTAGTCCATGTATAAATTAACCAGTAGTTTAGTATAGTAGAGGGCTGTAAACTGCTTGTGTTATCGCTAGCTGGGCTTCAGACAGAGCAAACATCCAGGAAGAAGGTGAAGGGAAGCAAGTCCTGCTAGCACAATGTGAATGGAAAGGCTGTTTCACTTTACTGTTTTCACTTTACTTTACACCATAAAGAGTTACATTTTGCTGATAAAAGTGATGATAAAAGTCCTAAAAGCTTCCCTTATCAAAGTGTAACTCCAGGACAGTAACTTTAGCAATTATCACTCCTACAAGAGCAGTTGTAAATCACAGGTGTTTGACTTTAATTACCGTCACTGCAGCACAGGGCATCAGATAAAGTGACGTAAATAGCCAGATTAGTGACGTCTAGGGGTTAAAAGAGTTGGAACAGGGTTAACAAAAGACACTAAAAGTGAGTGGTATTAATAAAAGAGAATTGGGGGGGGGGGGCAATTTTCAACCATGTCACGTGACTGTGTATAAAAAGAGCATGTTAGAGAGGTAGAGTCTCTCAGAAGCAAAAAGAGTCAGAGGTTCATTGAAAAATTGCACCTAAAAATTGTGGAATAATTTCAGAAAAATGTTCCTTAATGTAAAATTGCAGCTTTGACTATCCCACCATCCTCAGTACTTAATATGAAAAGATTCAGAGAATCTGGAAAAACCCCTGTACACAAAGGACAAGGTCGACAGTCAATACTGGATGTTCATAGGGATCTTAGGCGGCCTGCATTACAGACATGAAGCAGAAATGCAAATCACTGCATGGGCTCAGAAATATTTCCAGAAATCACTATCTGTAAACAGAGTATGCTGTGCAATCCAGAAATGCAAGTTCAGAGAGGACCTATTAGTTTCTATGGCATGGGGAGCTTACAGATTTTGAAAGGCTGTATCAATGCTTAGCAGTATATAGAGGTTTTAGAACAACATATACTCCCATCCAGAGAATGTCTTTTTGAGGAAAGGCCGTGCATATTTCATCAAGAAAATGCTAAACTACATACTACATCCATCACAGAAAAAGAGTCCAGGTACAGAACTGGCTAGCCTACAGTTCAGACCTTTCAACCATCCGGCATCATTACGCATAATGACGTGACGTGACCTCTGAGAGACAATCAGCGGTCGCTGACTACAGGCAGAACTGCCCGAAGAGAACAGAGCAGCTGCGGAGCACAGGGAAGGTGAGTAACATTTTATTTTTGTCACCTCTCTTGGTCCTCCGCTTATTATACTCTGGGGTCTGAAGAGACCCCATCGTATAATAGCTAGTGAGTGAAGAAAATTGGAATATTATAAAAGTTGGAATATTATACTGTGTGCATGGGCCACCATGGGACATAATACCATGTGCAGGGGCCGCTATGGGACATAATACCGTGTGCAGGGGCTGCTATGGAACATAATACCGTGTGCAGGCGCCGCTATGGGACATAACACCGTGTACAAGGGCCGCTATGGGACATAGTACCGTGTGCTGGGGCCGCTATGGGACATGTGCAGGGGCCGCTATGGGACATAATACAGTGTGCAGAGGATGTAATAGGATATAATACCATGTGCAGAGGCCACTATGGGATATGGTTGGGGAAAAAAAGTATTTAGTCAGCCACCAATTGTGCAAGTTCTCCCACTTAAAAAGATGACAGAGGCCTGTAATTGACATCATAGGTAGACCACAACTATGAGAGACAAAATGAGAAAACAAATCCAGAAAATCACATTGTCTGATTTTTTAAGAATTTATTAGCAAATTATGGTGGAAAATAAGTATTTGGTCACCTACAAACAAGCAAGGTTTCTGGCTTTCACAGACCTGTAACTTCTTCACACTCCAAACTTCACTATGGTGAAGACCAAAGAGCTGTGGAAGGACACCAGAAACAAAATTGTAGACCTGCACCAGGCTGGGAAGACTGAATCTGCAATAGGCAAGCAGCTTGATGTGAAGAAATCAACTGTGGGAGCAATAATTAGAAAATGGAAGACATACAAGACCACTGATAATCTCCCTCGATCTTGGGGCTCCACGCAAGATCTCACCCCGTGCGGTCAAAATGATCACAAGAACGGTGAGCAAAAATCCCAGAACCACACGGGGGGACCTAGTGAATGACCTGCAGAAAGTTGGGACTAACATAACAAAGGCTACCATCAGTAACACACTATGCCGCCAGGGACTCAGATCCTGCAGTGCCAGACATGTCCCCCTGCTTAAGCCAGTACATATCCGGGCCCGTCTGAAGTTCGCTAGAGAGCATTTGGATGTTCCAGAAGAGTATTGGGAGAATGTCATATGGTCAGTTGAAACCAAAGTAGAACTGTTTGGTAGAAACACAACTCGTCGTGTTTGGAGGAGAGTGAATGCTGAGTTGCATCCAAAGAACACCATACCTACTGTGAAGCATGGGGGTGGCAACATCATGCTTTGGGGCTGTTTCTCTGCAAAGAGACCAGGACGACTGATCCGTGTACATGAAAGAATGAATGGGGCCATATATCGTGAGATTTTGAGTGCAAACCTCCTTCCATCAGCAAGGGCATTGGAGATGAAACGTGGCTGGGTCTTTCAGCATGACAATGATCCCAAGCACACCGCCAGGGCAACAAAGGAGTGGCTTCGTAAGAAGCATTTCAAGGTCGTGGAGTGGCCTAGCCAGTCTCCAGATCTCAACCCCATAGAAAACCTTTGGAGGGAGTTGAAAGTCCGTGTTGCCCAGAGACAGTCCCAAAACATCACTGCTCTAGAGGAGATCTGCATAGAGGAATGGACCAACATACCAGCAACAGTGTGTGCCAACCTTGTGAAGGCTTACAGAAAACGTTTGACCTCTGTCATTGCCAACAAAGGATATATAACAAAGTATTGAGATGAACTTTTGTTATTGACCAAATACTTATTTTCCACCATAATTTGCAAATAAATTCTTAAAAAATCAGACAATGTTATTTTCTGGATTTGTTTTCTCATTTTGTCTCTCATAGTTGAGGTCTACCTATGATGACAATTACAGGCCGGCCTCATCTTTTTAAGTGGGAGAACTTACACAATTGGTGGCTGACTAAATACTTTTTTTTCCCCACTGTATAATACCATGTGCAGAGGCCGCTATGAGACATAATACCATATGCAGAAGCAGCTATGGGACATAATACCGTGTGCAGGGGCCACTATCGGGGCATTATTCTGTATAACGGTGTGTTTTCTGTATTAAAGATGTGTTTTTGCACAGAAAACTCGGGCATTTTTTTTTGGCAAAAATGCACCATCTGAACGCAGTTTTACATCGCAGTAAAAGTTCCAGTGGCAGCACATCTGTATTATGGTTTGTGGTATATGCCTTTAGTTTAGGGGTCGTCAGACTTACAATTATTGACCGGCACTCCAAGTACCTCATCTTTGATTTTTTAATTAAAATCGGCACGCCAAACAAAAAAGGTTGCCTACCCCTGCCCTAGACATTTGTAAACTGTTGTAAAAAGAAGAGGGGATACTACACAATGGTAGACATTTCCCTGTACCAATTTTTTTTTCTTAGATGTGTTACTGCCATCAATTTCTAAATGAGTTCATTAAATGGAAATTGTCTAACTTTCAGCTTCTGATATGAGTTCTATGGTGAATATAATAAGGTTATATGATATATATTTTTTTTTCCCAAGATGGAGTGGCAGCCTGTTTCAGCAGCTCTGAGTCTTTCTCTTATTTTTCTTTCTTTGTCTTGTTTTATCACTCTACTTAAGGGACTTTGCACTATGAAGAAACACATGAAGACTTGGAATTGGACCTTTGTGATACTTTTTGTTTGTTTTGTTCTGCTTCAAATGGGAACTATTGTGTCTGCAGACAATTCTTTTGTCTACTCCAGAGAGGAACTTTTGCAGCTTAGAGACACAGCAGGGCAGCATTCCACTAGCCCAGACATCCCCCAGGAGCTCTGGAGAAGGAAAAGGAGGGGGTGTAGAGCTGGAGTCCAACAGAGGCTTAAAAAGAGACGTTACAGACCAGCTCTCCCCTCCATCATTATGGGCAATGTGAGATCTCTTGCAAACAAGATGGATGAACTAACGGCGCTCACCAGGCATCATAAGGAGTTTCAGGTGTGCAGCATGATGCTGCTTACAGAGACTTGGTTCACTGAAGTTACTCCGGACACTCTTGTCTCACTGGATGGCTTTAAACTCCTTCGAGCGGACAGGACAAGGGAGAGTGATAAGAGGAAAGGAAGAGGGCTGGCAATATTTGTGAATGATAGATGGTGTAATCCTAGGCATTGTGATTAAGGAGCAAACTTGCTGTAAGGACATTGAACTATTAGCTATGAGTATGAGTCCTTTCTATCTAGCAAGGGAACTATCACGTCATCGTGATAGCTGCAGATGTCCCCCCCCCTGCAAAAGCTAACGCTGCCTGCGAGATCCTACAAGCCACGGTGAGCCAGCTGCAGTTGCGACACCCCCAGGCCCTCCTTCTTGTGTCGGGTGACTTCAACCATGTCTCTCCATCATCCACACTGCCCAGTTTCACACAGTATGTAACCTGCCACACAAGAGACAACAAAACACTGGACTTGTTCTTTGCCAACGCGAGGGAGGCATATATCTCATCAGCCCTACCGCCCCTGGGAAGATCGGATCACAACCTAGTGCATCTCCAACCTGTGTACAAGCCACTTGTATGTAGAGAACCAGCTGTCACCCGCACAGTGAGGATATGGTCCGAGGAGAGTGATGAGGCTCTGAGGGATTGTTTTGACACAACCGCATGGGAAGTTCTGCAGGATTCTTATGGAGAAGATATAGAAGGACTCACACACTGCATAACAGACTACATTAATTTTTGTGTGGACAACACAGTATCCACAAAAGTGGTGAGGTGCTTTTCCAACAACAAACCATGGATTAACTCTGATATAAAAACACTACTTAAGGAGAAAAAGATGGCATTCAGGACAAGAGATAAGGAGGGGATGAGGGAAGTACAAAAGGAGCCGAGGCATCAAATCAGGCAGGGAAAAGCCAGTTATAAGGAAAAAATGGAAAGAAAAGACATAAGGGGGGTCTGGGAGGGGCTTAAGTCAATTTCGGGTCATAAACAGTCTGTCTGCCAGATTGAGGCAGATGTTAATTGGCTTAATGAACTAAACCTATTCTTCAACAGATTTGATCACACACCAACTCCTCCCACCCCAGCATGTTCTTCAGTTCCCCCCACCACAATAAGCTGGACTGGGCAGATCACATGGAGGTCCTGTACAGGAAGGGCCACAGCAGGCTCTACCTGCTTAGGAAGCTGAGAGCCTTTGGAATCTGGGGGGTACTTCTTAGGACTTTTTTCAACTCGGTAGCGGCATCAGCCATCTTCTTCGGAGTGGCCTGCTGGGGGAGCAGTATATCAACCAGGGACAGAAAGAAACTTGACAAGCTGATTAGAAGGACCAGCTCTGTCCTGGGGAGCCCACTGGACCCAGTGCAGGTGGTGGGCGACAGAAGGATACTGTCCGTGGTGAGCTCCATGCGGGAAAAGAAGTCCCATCCCATGCATGAGACCGTGATCACGCTGGGCAGTACTGTCAGTGACCGTCTGCTCCACCCTAAGTGTGAGAAGGAGCGCTATTGGAAGTCTTTCCTCCACACCGCGGTTAGGCTGTACAACCAACACCGACCTAAGTGGAGATCAATACACACAGAGAACTGAAATATCTTTCTGCCTGTTAAATCCCCCCCCTCCTCTGCTACTTCCTATCTGTCTGTCTACTATCAATGTAATACCAATCACCTTGGAACATTCCTGTACATGTTGTGGTTGTATTTGTATCTGCTTATCTGTGCTGCTGTAACACACTGAATTTCCCCATTGTGGGACTATTAAAGGACTATTATTATTAATATTATTATTAAATCAATGAATTCTTGTTTTTACACAACATCCCACATTTCACACTCAATTGTAACCCTACTGAGACAATCATAACTTATCTTGGTATGTAATATAAAGAGATGAAAATAGAAAATATATCATAACTATAGACTGGATATTAATGAGCAGAAATCTAGTTCTTTTAGAATTCAAATTGAAGAGGATCAGTGCTTGTGTGTAGAAGAGACCAAAGAGATATTATCTTTTGAAAAACTGATTCCAAATGGAATCATAGACTAGGACTAAATGCAGCATTTCCGCAAATATAATAGGGGTCTGACAGTTCTCACATCATTATCAAACTTGGTTTAATAGGTGCTCTGCCATTGTCAGTGGCGGGTAGGATTAACTTAATAAAGAAGGTAGTGTAGCCTGAATGTCTGTAAGCACTCGAAGCCCCTCCAATTTTTGAAATTGGATTCACTCCTCATTCCCTTTATTTGGGGAAGTAGTGGTTATCCATACAGCAACAGCTGAAACAGATGGGGAGGGGACCGCTCTCCCTGATTTGTTTCTGTACTACGTAGTAGGCCAGCTTTGCTATCTATGGTTATGGCTAGTTCCCAAATCATTACCAGGCCCAGTTAACCTATGGCCCAGTTCTAGAAAATTCTAACCTGTTTTGAGGGAAATTGTTAACCATTTATACATTGGCGGGGTAAGTGTGGTAACAAGCTAATTTAGTGTCGGTCTACACTGGACATCCCAGCTGAGACCCCATTATGGCACAACCCTCTTTTGACTGAATTGATTAATTTACCTGGGTCCAATCCTGGTCACATTAGGATATTTCCTCTCTAAATGATTTATATGAACATTTGAGTCTTTGAGCGCCTCACCCAATATCCTGAGAGCCCATTTCTTCAGATCAGACATGCACTTTTCTCCTAGTTCCCAAGACAGTCAAGTAGGATCTCTAACTGCTCTCTCATTGGTATGCTTCAATCCCAGGGTCCCAGGAGCTGATTTCGAGCCTATGTGCACATCAGATTCAGATCAAGGTGTCTCTTTTAGATAAACCTGTCCTGGCATGCTGGTGCACTAATATACCTAGTCTCATAGATGAAACATTTCAAGATGTCCTTGAGTCATCCCAATATGTATCTTCATCTGCTAATTATAAGTTAATTCAGATTTATATATTACACCAATGATATGTGACCCCTTCTCGATTACATAAGATGGGACGGGTATCCCACCCAGGATGCCTTATATGCCCTAGTCCACATTCAGACTTTTGGCAAATGATATGGGATTGTCCAGTTACACAGAACGAGGTTGTAGAACTTCTGTCTGAGATATTGAACATGCCCATTTATTTAACTCCCAAAATCTGCCTGTTTGGGATATTAGATGAAGAAACTTGGTTGCACCACAGGATTTTTCCATGTGAGTCCTTATTCTTGGCCAAAAAAACCATTGCACTGCGACTGATGGTTTCATGTCAATGAAAAACTAGTCAATTTTGCTTTCCCCTACAACGACTCATAAAGCAGTACATTTCCCCATCTTTTCGATTGGCCCTAAACTCACTGATTGTTTGAGAGAGCAAGCTCCAACAGGAGTATCCATGACCTCTTAATAATAATAATAATAATAATAATAATAATAGTCCTTTAATAGTCCCACAGTGGGGGGAGTGTGAGTGATGGAGGGGTAAGGAAAAGAAAAGAAAAAAAAAAAAGAGAGGGGGGGGGGGGGGGGGGGGAATTTCAGTGGCCCCTCCCCCCCCGCCGGCCTCCAGAAGTCCCAGAAATTTCGAGCTCCCCCCTTCAAGTCCTGAAAGAGGGTCAAATGACCCTTAGTCCAAACTGACAACTCTGATGGCTCCAATTAGCATTTCCTTTCATTTGTAAATGTGGCCATTGTCTGAGGAATCTGCAGGGGGGAATTGTGTTGATCCACCTCAGGTCTTGTAAGAGAGTGTAAAGAAAAGAATGTAAGCTGCTCCTGAGTGTCTGCCCACCCCCCAGCTGCATTGTTGTGCTGGGAATATTTGCTAACACCTTAGCAAATTTGCATGCAGCCTTTTGTGCTGTGGGGGATGTGACTGCTTCTCAAAGTAGTCTGCGACTTGAAATCAAAGTACATCTGTAATGTCCTCCCATATCTTGGCAAGGACCCCAGTCGTCCCAGCGGGGAGAGACTGTCCGAAACTGTAGTGATGAGGCTGATGGAATCATTCATGGACAAGGGCAGAACTGTAACCACGAACAATTTCTTTACATCATTGTCACTTGCACAATGACTGCTTAGCCGGAAAACCACTATCCTCGGCACAGTCAACAAGAGTCGCCGGGAAATTCCTCAATCCGCTAGACAGATGGACCGCACTGAATTCACCACTCAGGTGTTTTCAACCACTGATGCCACACTGACAGTGTATGCACCCAAACGAAAGAAGGCCGTCTACATTCTCAGCAGCATGCACAGCGTGGTTGAGACTAAGGATACCAACAAAAGGAAGCCAAACACGGTCACACAATACAACCACACAAAGTGCGGTGTGGATGTAATGGACCAAATGGTGCGGGAGTACAGCCTGCATGCAGGAACACGGAGATGGCCATTCGCCGTGTTCTACAACATGATTGACATGGCAGCACTGAATGCTCATGTTCTTTATCAGGCATGCACTGGGGTGCAGGAGAGACGGGTGGACTTCCTGGTTGAGCTTGCAAAAGAGTTAGGTGGCTCTCATGTGACTGAAAAGAAGGCACGCAAGGAGAAACTCCTTCGGCAACAACCTTCCACACCCAGCCCTGGCAAAAGGGCGAAGTGTCAGGTCAACCATCGATGCACGAACAATTGTGCAACTGAGAGATGTGTTTACTGCTACAAATACACGTGTGGCAAATGTACCAGGGACATACCCAGGCAGTGCCAGGTATGTTCCGATAGTGCAGACAGACTGCTGAGTGAGTGCTGAAATGCTAGTCACACAAGAAGGACATGCCACTCACACACACACACGCAGCCCCCCACAGCAGCCTATTGTAAATATGTGTGGAATTGTTTTATTCCTTGTATTTTTTTATTATTTTCATAACAAAAATAAAAAGCATAGAAACAAATAACAGTTGTTCTTTTGTATATTTACATTTTTGTATATTTAGATTCAAGTCAATGGGTGCAGAAAAAAAAAAAAAAAAAATCGCAAAAAAAATCACAGCTACTTGCGATATTTTTGTGATCTGTCCCATTGGTCATATAGATCACTCCTCTGGGATTTTTTCGCACGAAAAAAATCTCACAAAAAAAAAAAAAATCGCAGGAAAATCGCACCTATGAAAAAAATCGCACGAAAAAAAATCGTAGGTGTGCTTGGTGCCATTGAAATACATTGGCAAATCGCAGAAAAAAATTGCATCGCATTGCGATGCGATTTTCGCGCAATTTTTTTTTCACTAGTGTGCTTGAGGCCTTAGACCAGGGGTCGGCAACCTATGGCACGCGTGCCACTCTTGGCACGCGAGGCTTATTCCCCTGGCACGGCAGCGGACTCCTCACCCAGCAGTTTCGATCGGACCAAACACGGCCGAAACGAAACTGCTATTATTATACTGTGGGGTCTCTTCAGACCCCCGAGTATAATGAGCGGAGCCCCCAGGGGAGATGATCAAACATAAAAAACAATGTACTCACTATTCCACGCTCCGCAGCCGCTCTGTACTCTTCGGGCGCTTCTGCCTGCAGGGGCCACTATAGAGCATAATACCGTGTGCAGGGACCACTATGGGACATATACCGTGTGCAGGGGCCACTATGGTACATATACCGTGTGCAGGGGCCACTATGGGACATATACCGTGTGCAGGGGCCAATATGGGACATATACCATGTGCAGGGGCCACTATGGGACATATACTGTGTGCAGGGGCCACTATGGAGCATAATACCGTGTGCAGGGGCCACTATAGAGCATAATACCGTGTGCAGGGACCACTATGGGACATATACCGTGTGCAGGGGCCACTATGGAGCATAATACCATGTGCAGGGGCCACTATGGGACATAATACCGTGTGCAGGGACCGCTATGGGACATATACCGTGTGCAGGGGCCACTATGGGACATATACCGTGTGCAGGGGCCACTATGGGACATATACCGTGTGCAGGGGCCACTATGGAGCATAATACCGTGTGCAGGGGCCACTATAGAGCATAATACCGTGTGCAGGGGCCACTATAGAGCATAATACCGTGTGCAGGGACCACTATGGCACATATACCGTGTGCAGGGGCCACTATGGAGCATAATACCGTGTGCAGGGGCCACTATGGAGCATAATACTGTGTGCAGGGGCCACTATGGGCATAATACCGTGTGCAGGGGCCACTATGGAGCATAATACCGTGTGCAGGGACCGCTATGGGACATATACCGTGTGCAGGGGCCACTATGGAGCATAATACCATGTGCAGGGGCCACTATGGAGCATAATACCATGTGCAGGGGCCGCTATGGGACATATACTGTGTGCAGGGGCCGCTATGGGACAAATACCGTGTGTAGGGGCCGCTATGGGACATAATACCATGTGCAGGGGCCGCTATGGGACAAATACCGTGTGCAGAGGACGCTATGGGACATAATACCGTGTGCAGGGGCCACTATGGAGCATAATACCGTGTGCAGGGGCTGCTATGGGACATATACCGTGTGCAGGGTCTGCTATGGGACATATACGGTGTGTAGGGGCCGTTATGGGACATATTGCTGTGTGCAGGGGCCGCTATGGGCAAATACTGTGTGCAGGGACTGCTATGGGACAAATACTGTGTGCAGAGGCAGCTATGGGACAAATGCCGTGTGCAGAGGCAGCTATGGGACATATACCATGTTGAAGGGGCCGCTATGGGACATAATACCGTGTGCAGGGACCACTATGGGACATTACTCTGTATAACGGTGTGTTTTCTATATTAAGGATGTGTTTTTGCACAGAAAACTCCGGCTTTGTTTTTTTTTTGTGCAAAAATGCACCAGTTTTACATTGAATGAAAAAGTTCCAAATATAGCTGCATCCAGATACATAGTGTGTATTCACCATAAGGATGCCGCCATACGGGGCTCCTGGACACAATAAATTTACCACTAATTGGGGGCTGCACATGGACTTTCATTGCTTCTAATCAGAAAGTACAGGAGTGTCCCAGGAAATAGCAGTAAACGCATGTGTCCTAAAGCATCTGGTGGCAGCACTTCTGTGTTATGGTTTGTGGTATATGACTTTAGTTTAGGGGTCGTCAGACTTACAATTATTGACCAGCACTCCGAGTACCTCATCTTTGATTTTTTTATTAAAATTGGCACGCCGAACAAAAAAGGTTGCCTACCCCTGCCTTAGACAAATGCTTCTGGTCATTACTCACAGCTGTACCTTGCTCTAAAATTTCTAATTCTATTTAAAATATATAAAAAATGATTAATTGTTTCAGTGCTTTTTTGCTCAAATAAAACTAAACTTAATACAATATGTATAGTCTTTATATTATCAAATACAATAAACTGAATAGAACTAACTAGACACTAAATGGCTAAACTCAATGGAAAACAACAACCTCCTGTGGTGTGACAGTAATGGCCTTAATTACAGAACAAAAGACGGTGATTATAGGATGTTAGATAAAATCCTTCAGGTCATTCGACCCGTCTCTGGGTTCCAAAGGTAGAAATGTTAAATGACCCCTCTCTGGGACTTC
>CAMRHE010001845.1:0-28401 GCA_947044405.1 Leptodactylus fallax | reverse complement strand
GATTGTCCTCCTGGTACAGGGAACAGAACGTCTCCACCTTGGCATTGAGTCGGGTTGCCATGAGGTCTATCTCCGGTAGACCGTATTTCAGGGTAATCTGTTGAAACACTTCTGGATTGAGTGACCATTCTCCTGATACGGCACGACCCCGACTCAACCGATCCGCTACTGAGTTCAGGGAGCCCTTGATGTGAACCGCAGATAGATGGGTCAGATTTTTCTCTGCCCAGGAAAAAATCAGATCTGCCTCCCTGAGGAGGGATGATGATCTGGTGCCTCCCTGTCTGTTCACATATAATACCGTCGTCATGTTGTCCGAGCGAATCTTGACTGCTCTTCCCTTGAGAAGAGGAGAGAAATGGAGTAAGGCACGGTACACAGCTCTGAGCTCCTTCCAGTTGGACGACATCCTTCCTTCTGGAGCGCTCCAGACTCCCTTTATGGAGTTTCCGTCCAGATGGGCTCCCCATCCCGTAAGGGATGCATCTGTAGTCAACAGGGTCCAACGAGGTTGGACCATGGACCTTCCGTCCTTGAGGTGCAACCACCACCTGAGAGAAAGACGGGTCCTGGGGGAGAGTTGAATCCTCCTGTTGAGACCGGGCAGAGAGCGATCCCAAATTCCTTGGATTTCCATCTGAAGAGGACGTAGATGCCATAAGGCCCAAGGAACCGCCATGATGGAAGATGACATCAGACCTAGGATTTTCATCAAAGTTCTGATGGACGCTCTCGGCCTCCTGAAAAGTTGCCGAACCGCTGTAATTAATTTCTCTTTCCTTGCAGTCGCCAAGGAGATTTCCAGCCGGTCTGAATCTAGGAAGTAACCAAGAAACTTCCTTTTGGTTGAGGGGACGACTTCTGACTTCTCCCAATTTATGAGCCATCCCAGGCTTTGAAGCAGGGATATGGCAATCTGTAAATGCTGGAGCAGAACAGACCCTGACTGGGCTTTTATCAGCCAGTCGTCTAAATAAGAGACCACAAAGAGTCCCTGAAGCCTGAGGGCAGCTACTATGGGAGCTACCACCTTGGTAAAGGTGTGGGGAGCCTAGGAGATCCCGAAAGGGAGAGCCGAGAACTGATAATGCTTCCTGTGGCCGGAAACTATAACCGCAATCCTTAGGAACTTCCTGTGTGGAGGGTAAATTGGCACGTGCAAATAAGCGTCCTTCAGATCTAGGGTGACAAAAACGTCGCCCTGGAGAAGAAAAGAAGAAATTGAGCTTATGGTTTCCATGCGGAACCGTCTTTTTTCTGATGAAACGGTTTAGATACCTCAGATCTATAATCATCCTCCATCTGCCTGCTGGCTTTGGAACTAGAAAAACGGGGGAATAAACCCCCAAACCTTCTTCTAGAGAAGGAACTTCTTCTAGAGCTCCTTTGCGGATATACTCTTGAATGGAGCATTCCAAAATACCTTGCTGAGACGAGGGAAGACGGCGAGTTAAGACGAACCGATCTCGGGGAGGACAGAGAAATTCGATTGCATAACCTCGCTGAATTAACTGTAAGACCCAAGGGTCCTGAATTTTTTCCCGCCAAGCGCTGAGAAAAAGGGAGAGACGACCCCCGACAGGAATTTCGGCCAAAGGAAGACAGCTTCTCATGTCAGAAACTGGGCTTCCTTCTATCTTCGGTTTTGGGAAATCTCCGTCCAGAGCCTCTAGAATAATACCTAGAGCCCCTCCGGGACTGCTGACCACGTCGAGGTGAAAAACCTCTGCCGCGGCCAGGGCCAAATCTGCCCCTAAAAGACTGAGGCAAAGTCTTGCCTTTTTTATCAGCCAAGCCTTCTAAAATTTCATCCAGGCTACTGCCAAAGACTCTTCCTGGCTCAAATGGTAAGGCACAAAGGTTATACTTGGAGATAAAATCAGCTCTCCAAGGTTTTAACCATAAGGGTCTCCTCGCTGCCGTGGAAAGCGCCAAGGACTTTGACGCCAGCCTTAATTGATAATGGGAGGCCTCAGCTAGGAATTCTGCCGCCAAAGAAGTCGAAGTTAAGAAGGAAAGTAACTCGTCTCTGGAGACACCAGAATCGATGTCCCTCTCAAGCTGGAGCAAATCAGCCCGTAGTTTGGCTGAAACTTCACATGACGCAACAGCGACAGAGGTCTGAGCAGAGGCCGCTGAGTAGGCCTTGAGAGTACTCTCCATGCGTCTGTCCATAGGATCCTGCAGATTTGCTCCATCCTCAGATGGTACTAGAGTGCGGCGAGATAGCTTGGCTACCGCTATATCCACCTTAGGGGGAGGACCCCACTGATCCAGTTGAGACTCTGCGATGGGGAACAAGGTCTTAAACCTACCAGTAGTTATAAAGGGTTTCTCCGGAAATTTCCACTCTGAAGACATTAACTTTCTTAATGTCTCGTCCACTTGGAAGACCCTAGGCCCTCTATAGGTGGACGTGGAGGCTTCCCCATCAACATCATGGTCTTTAGACCGGATGGACTTCAGCAGCCTATTGACTTTCTCGAGTGGGAAGAGAGGTCTGCTGGTATCTTCAGCGGAGTCATCAGAAGACAAAGTTTCATCCACAACCTGAAAATCTTCGTCCGAGACCCGCAAGAGAGGATGTTTTTCAAGACGTGGTCTCTTGGCGATCTGGGAGATAGAATTCCGGATCTCCTTGAGAGAGTCCTCCATGTATTCTTTCACCCATGTCACAACCTCACGTATGGATGGCTCCTCAGAAGGGGGGCCACGACACTGGCGACAGCGGGTGAATTCATAGCCGTCAGGCAAGGGAGTCTTACAATCTAAACAGGTTAAATGTTTACGCTTGGAGGATTTCTTCCTCCTAAAATCTCCATCACCAGAGCCGGAAGCAGAAGAAGACATCTAAAAAGACCACAAAAAGTCACAGCCAATAACAATACCAATATTACAAACCGCAACCAGAACCAGAAAGAGAGGGGTACCTTAAGGAGGTCGGTCGTCGCAAAAAATGTAGCAACAGCACACACAATAGTCAAATAGGGTAAACTCTGAATCACAGAGGAGAATTCTACTCCTTAGCAATAGGAGAGCCAGAAAATCACAGCCCAACCAAATGGACTATGGGACATTTTAAAGGCAACCATAAGTGGAGGCGGAGCCAAACACAAAACTAATCCACAATGAAAAAATTCATAGGAAATCAGGCAGCAAGGCCAGCGATATGAATCGACAATTCATATAATATATATAAACAAGAATAAATAAATATAAAAATAGATATTACTTACCCTCCTGAGATTTATAGCACCAAAAACGGGTCAAATGTCATAATGAAACATAGAGGAGCAAAAGTCAGAGGCTCAAAGAACAAGCAGCAAAAATCAATTCTGTATTTTGCCTTTAAATTTTAAAATTTCCAAACTTACCGCACTTTTTCCGAGAACCGGAAGTAGGCGCGAAGGAGTCCGGCGAAATCCGTCCGCACGGGAACCCGGACACAGAGAAGGGTTCCGGCCGTCGCAAAGTCCGACGTATCCTCCGGGTAGGCCGAAGCCTACTGCCGGCCGAAGAATTACCGACAGAAGCGCTGAGAAGAAGGAACGCAGGCCGGCAACAGAAGGAAACGACCACCTCAAGGTAAGAAAAAACCCCTTAACTCTAGAGAGGTCACAAGAGACCTCCTCCACCTGTCCCACACAGGACAGAAAAAAACACAGGTGAGGGAGGTCTCTCGTGCCCTCTTATAGGGCAGGTTAGTAAGCACATTTTTGTGCTAATTAAAAGTTCCACCTGTCCTAAACAACACACAGGGGGAGAAATACCCCATATTGTGCTGCTGTAGGACGTAAGGGAAACTGTAATTCTTCTGATCTCTCCGGGCCCCTGATCAGTTGTGTGGCCCTTCCTTGAACCTTTTCTTACCTGAGTGAATCCTTCCTATGAACCGGTGTCCAGCCCGGACCCACATACACCAGGTGGGGGCGCACTAATGCTTTATACATTGCCCCCTGCTATGATACAGGACAATGTCCTGCCGGCCTTACAGGCAGCTGACTGACGTTGTGTCATTACTTTGTCATTTTCAGATCTGGACTTTTGAAAGCCCTTTTTATGTCCTTTATTGCCCTTCAGTAAGCAGGGCCCGGCCCAGGGTGTCTGCAGGCTGCGGGGCGATAGAGTCACAGCGTCCTCTTATGTCTCACATCTTATATTCATAGAGCAGGAGACGTCCTGTAAGTTTATATATTTTCCTAACATTT
This sequence comes from Leptodactylus fallax, assembly GCA_947044405.1. NCBI lineage: Eukaryota > Metazoa > Chordata > Amphibia > Anura > Leptodactylidae > Leptodactylus > Leptodactylus fallax. The sequence continues at coordinate 24,193 of CAMRHE010001845.1, read as the reverse complement.
CTGGTAAGTTTTTAGCTTTGGCTTTCGATATTTGAGGACAGGTTTCTTGCTCGGGTTCTTTTATTCACCTTTTTACCAAGTATTTCATTTATATTAACTTTTATTATGGGTTAAATGCCAGAGGATGGGACTGACCCGACAACACCTCAGATGTCAGATGTGATTGGAGACTAGTAAAGATGAGGTCTGCCTGTCCGTGTCAGTCTTTACCATTCTGGTATTCTATTCATAGACCACAAAGCTTAGATTTAATGGGTGTGCACCTGTGGCTGAGGTCTCTGTGGGGAGGGGTCTCACTATATGACATGGATGGACACATGTATTTTCCGTGTTGATATGATGATCATATGATCCGCTTCCCCATCTTTCATATCTTCTCAACTTTAGACACAAACTTCTGGATGTCGCGGGCGAGAAGTTCTGGTTCCTCGAAGGCCGCAAAATGTCCCCCACGTGGCATGTAGGTGTAGGAGACAATATTGTGGAACTTCTGCTTGGCCCACACCGGGGGTGCGTGTGCCAACTCACAGGGGAACGCTGCGATGCCAGTGGGTACAGAGACCCCAATCCTGAAATAAGAATCAGCCCATTAATAGTATCAGGGGGTCCACAGAGGAGGGGACCCTGGGGACTGCATTCTGTAATAGCGCCCCCCACAGCACCACTGAGCCTGTATCCTTAGTGTGAAAAACCAGAATAGAGGTAACTTCTCACAGCTGAGGGTTTGTGGCAATGTATCAGAGAAAGGTAAATACATCAGCACAAATGTCTCTCCTGTCCTGATAGCTTGTTACAATGTATCAGTGCAGGTAAAATGTATCATTCTGGGGTCCATGCTGTTTATGTTTAGGCAGGACACATTGTAACACAATCTCAGCTGTGAGAAGAAGTATCAAGTCTATACAGGTTTTCGAACTCTGGACAGGAATATTCTTAATCACTGACAGCAAGCAGAGATCCTGAAAATTGGAAGAGCTGAGCCCTTCAATGTGTCCTTAAGGAAAACATGGCTGCATCCTTCCAGATCACTTCCGTACCTGTGAGTTGCAATGCCAGACATGACCCATGGATAAGTGTGGAGCTGTATCTGGAAGGACCAATCCTGGGCTACCCCTTTAAATGTTTACATGGCAACATGAACTGGATCTGAGAGGCTGGTAATAACAGGGCCGCCAAGGGCCAAACAGCATAGGGTTCCCACACACTCCTTGCTGGCCCAAGCAGGTCATACAGCCCAGTGGTGAATGCCCATAGCTTACTGCTGGCTGAGGCTTTAGTCTATCTGCTGTGACATCACTGTGCCAGCTGCGATGACGTCACCAATCCCTAACCAGGACTGCACTGCAGTTTCCATCTCAACACCCATCCAGATCATCAGAAATCCCACAACGTCCCTCATCTCCAGCCTTACTTGGTGTCTGGAGTGCGATTGTAGTTGCGCGTAAAGTTCTCCTTGTAGAACCTCATGGAAGAAGAGATGGATCCAGTAACCCAGTAGATCATGACGTTGGTTAAGAGATCATCAAGAGAGAATTTCCTGAAGAGAAAACATAAGCTCGAGATAAGTCAACAGCAAAATGTAGGTGTGAACATCGCTTTATCCTCAGTATCCGTGGCTTCAGACTGTCAGAATGGACCATCATAGCTTCACACCTGTCCAGGCCGCCGTCCTCCTGCTCCCGGAACGAGGTGTCCGTCCATGTTGAGAACTTCTCTAGGATATAGGCAGCGAGACCAGCAGGAGAGTCGTTCAGAGCTGAACCTACGAGCGAGAGGGGAAAGGTGGACCTTGAGGTCTTATCTGAGCACCGGGTGGTTTTATGGAAAGATAAACTGTGTAATATACAATAATATCGAGCAAGAGATCCCCCCCATACCTGGATATTACACTGACTGTAACTACTCAGAATCTCTGCACAATAACCATGACATAACGAGAGGTTTCAGGCTTAGATTTAAAGGGCCAGCATACAAAGTAATTGTATACCTGCCAGTCAGCATCATGTGACCCTCCTTCTATATATTCTCGCTCAGGACACCATAGTGTGAGCAATAACATTCCTTATTGTGATTCTCTGTCATTTGCAAAAGTTTTGAAGCACTTGTGTCTCCCGACATTTGGGTTGACCCTCACGCCCTGATACCTACCTTTTAATGAACACCACCCACCATGACCAGCTACTTTATACAATTCTGTGCAATGTAATACAATTCTGGTTTCTCTACCTGTCCATTCATTGCGTGAACAAAGACCACACCAAGCCAAACACAACGGTTACCCACCAAGTCCTCCATAGCTATAGGAGGTCCACCATGATTATTGATAACCACCCCAGTGCTCAGGATTCTCACCTATGGTGTCAGGTTTGGTGGCCTGTATGTGCAGGTATCCAGTCTCTAGTAGGATTCTGTACACATTCTTCTCCATATAGGGGTAAATACGTTTGACATCTTCTCTTGTCAATCCCACCAACCATGGGGCATATCGACCAATAAGAAGAGATTTCAGTCTTCCTAGTCCTCCATTTGGAAGCATCACAAAGTTGAGATGGAGTCCTTTTACTGACCTGTGAGAAGGATGAGACATGTACCATGGATGGGCACAACCCCAATAAGACACATCTATGTAATGTGAAGTGTGGCAGATGCCTTCACCCTACTGGGCACCATGAAGAAGACCAAACACTTACTCCGGCTTCATCTGAGATAAGAGGCAGGTGATTCTACTGCCCCAGTCTCCACCCTGGAGGTAAAATTCATTGAATCCAAGTCTTAGCATTAACTTGTAGAAGATCCGGGCAGCAGCAAAGGCGGTGAATCCTATGTACAAGGAGAGGACAGGGTCAATGCAGCAGAAAATACAAAATCTTTAAAAAAAAAATCCAAGGACGGGTGATCTAGCTCCACCTAGGAACCTACTCCCCAGAAGTTGATAAGAAGTCTCCATGGACTGTATTTATGATCTGAAACAATTATATTTTGGTCAGGGCCACTCATCACCACAGAGTCCATACTTACCCATCTTAGATGAGGCCTCTGAAAAGCCATATCCCGGAATAGATGGGCAGATGACCTCAAAGGCAATGTTTGGATTGAAACCATGATTCCCAGGATCCGTCAGGAGTGGGAGGATATGATAGAACTCATAGAAGGAGCCCGGCCAACCATGGACCATGAGGAGAGGATAGACCTTCTGTCCGGGGTTCAGATGTGATGGCGTTACATGGATAAAATGCACATCCAGTCCTATGGGATAAAGATCAACATATGACAAATGTGACACCCAGGAACATATGGACACCAATGGACAGAGGCCATCTGACACCTCCTCTACCTTCTATGGTCGTCTTGAAGTGCGGATATTTATTGAGGATCTTGACTTGCTTCTTCCAGTCATATTTGTTCCTCCAGTAAGAAATCACCGTCCTCAGATGTGCAGAATTAAACCCATAGTGGAATCTGGAGTCTTCTAGAGGTGAGAAGAACCTGGTACCATCCAAGCGTCTGTGAAGATCCTGGGGGAGACAAACACAATACATACACAGTCATTGACACGAAAACTTCTTCTCCCTCCATCTGATCCCTGCAGATCCCTAAATCCATCTCATTCATCCCCATTCCCATCTTTCGATAGCTGCGCAGTCCTACTGGTGTCTGTTCAGTATTTGGGGGCTTTGGTGAGGGCTTTGGTGAGGGTCTTGTAGACTCTCTCAGGACAGATCACAATGCCATGATATCCTGTCATTTAAGTTATCCTGGGGTCCAGCAGAGGAGGAGACTTCAAATTTTGGGGCCCCAACTTTCCTGTGTATTATATAGTACTAGTCTCATCAAAGGGTCCTTTTAGGTTCCAGGGCCTGGTGCCCCCCAATACTTACCCCCTTTATCTCATCTATGAACCAGTTTCTAGGGGGTTCAGGTTGTTTTTTTGGGTACTGGATCCCTACATACGCTTCAGATCCTTCACATAGAAATCCATACCTCAATATCAGCCTCTGAGGCTTCAACCACAAAGGGGCGCACACGCGTGTCCTCTCCATGGGTGTGAGGCTTCTCCCCCCGGACCCCACCAGCCTTCTCCCAGCTCAAGAGTCTTTATCCTCTGTCCATGCAGCTTCCAACACAGAAGAGCGCCCCCCAAACCAACTGCGGCGGGGATCAGGAGGCTGCGAGGCCAGTGGTCATTGAAGGCCGACCTGCAAAAACCAGAAGTCAGGGGGCAGCTCTAGAGGAGATTAGAGCAAGATGGACGCCTTAAAGGGTTTACCAACTCTGCATTTTGTGACATATCAATAGGACATAAATACATAAAATACCGACCACTGGGGTCTGATAATGGGGGGCTCAGTGATCAAGAGAGAAGGGCCAGCAGATTTGTGAGACTAGAGTGTAAGACTTGGGAATGCAGTAATGGAAGTGATTGGGATGTAGAACTTAGAAATCTACAGCAGCTCTGGATGTGATTGGAGTACAAGGCATGATGAGACCCAAGTAAAGTGTTCAACCTGTCGTGTAGATTTGTAGTAGAGCCGCCATTCACACCTCAGCATGATGGATCCAGTCAGGAGGGGGTTATGCGAATAATGAGACCTTTAAGCTCTGAGAAAATATCTTTCTGTATTTTCTATGAAGTCCCGGTCAGCACCTCCCACATGTTAAATATTGACATTTCTATCAGACAGAAGACCCTTGACCTGGGTGATGAGCGCTGCGCAGTCTGAAGAAGTACCAGGGAGCTGAGAGCTCAATGTCAGGCAGAAGGCGGCGGTGTGAGGCCCTGCACGGTGCGCACTGTTATAGATAATCTCCATTACCACTGCTTTATACTCTGTGTAGTCTACAAAACAATATACTGCAACCTGGAAACAGTCAGCAAGCTGCTCTTATGTCTTTGGTACTTTGTCTGACTGGCTCAGGAACTCCTGGTTTGCCTCGTCACATTGTATTGGATGATTTTTGCTGAGTTTACCTGGAGAGATCTGCAATATAACTGCATCATGTGAACACGACCAGAAGGGCCATTTACATATAAATTATCTAATAATAAATAGAATAAATATTTACATAAAAAATAATGAAAAAAATAAAAAGTAATAAAATGAAATAATAATAATATTGTGTCGATGATTTGGTCTGTAGAGGGTATTAAAGTGTTAATGAACTAAACGGTCAATACCACAAAAATATCCATGATATATACATTGGGAGCCTATGGGTGACTGTAGCATACAGCTGCCGCCTACATCCAGCCCATTCACATGTGAATAGAGCCTAACAGCTTCCAGGGTGTGAATGCAGCTCTGGTGGTAACTACTGCATGATTCAGTTCACGATTTTCATAAGTTTACTAAGTGCAAATTTAACCTGAGGTGTGGGGGGGGTCTGTGCTGGCAGCTCATGCGCTCCCACTGCTTGCATTATTGGAGGCTGGGGGTTACCTAACAAAGTTTTACTTGTTGGGGCTGCAGCTTTATCCCTGCCTGGATAAGGAGATCTCCTGTAACTAGGTAAGAAGGGATCCATTACATCTCTGAATCCCCTGGGGTCCTACACAGGAGCCGACATGCGGGGTCCACCTGCTGCCCCCACCCCTCACCTGCCATCCTCCAGGAGCTGCCTCCACATTATGGGCTCTGCTGTGCCGTCTTCCAGCTGTGGCTGCCCTTTGTCCTGTCACATGTAGAGATAGAGGCGACCGTCCGCCCTCTGCTCCTCCTGTCAGAGTCATCCAAGTGCAAATGGAAAATTTTGAGGCCAAGACCAGGTGGGGGATCATAAAAGGAGAAAATACACAAATCAAATTCATGACCTACCAACCCAGTCTTGCCTTATATCCCTGAGATCTCCCTCAATGCCATCCAGTCCCTTACAGTAATAGTGCCCTCTTCTTAACATATAGTGAAGCCTCCTTAGTATCCCACACAGTATAATGCCCCCTTATAGACCTTCCCACACAGTATAATGACCCTGATCGGTCTTCTTACACAGTATAATTTCCCCTTAAAGGCCTTCTCCCATAATATAATGCCCCCTTATTGGCCTTCCCACATAATATAATGCCTCCTGATTGGCCTTTCCACACAGTATAATGCCTCCTGATTGTCCTATCCACATAATATAATGCCCCCTTATTGGCCTTCCCACATAATATAATGCCTCCTGATTGGCCTTCCTGCATAATATAATGCCCCCTTTTTTTGGCCTTCCCACATAATATAATGCACCCAGATTGGCCTTCCCGCATAATATAATGCACCCTGATTGGTCTTCCTGCATAATATAATGCCCCCTTTTTTGGCCTTCCCACATAATATAATGTACCCTGAATGGCCTTCCCGCATAATATAATACCCCCTGATTGGCCTTCCCACACAGTATAATGACCCCTGATTGGACTTCACACATAATATAATGTCCCCTGATTGGCCTTCCCACACTGTATAATACCCCCTGATTGGCCTTCCCACACAGTATAATGCCCCCTGATTGGCCTTCCCACACAGTATAATGCCCCCTGATTGGCCTTCACACATAATATAATGCTACCTTTATTGCCTGTAATCCCTCTGCTGTCAGTGGGTTGGAACAGCAGATGTGACGTAGTGATGTCATTATTTGGCAGTGTTATTTGGGCACTATATGATAGTATTTAGGCATTGTATGGCAGTATGCTATTATAATGGTTGCATGTACTTACCAACTCTCTGGGCACATCCAGAAGATTCCCAAAAAGAAGTCTGATGTCCAGAAGAATGGGCAGATCTCCTGTCATTTTAGAAGTGGGTGTGTTGGCTTTCCCATTTTACAAAATGGGGTGTATCACACCCAGAGGGGGTATGGTCATACTATAATGGGTGTGGCCCAAAGATTCTGCAGTGCACTGGTCTCCCTGAAGCCTACTACAAAATATTGCCAAGTATGTGGTAGTACGTTAGTTGCATGTGCGCATGACTGACATGGGGCACTGACCAGGGATGTGACGCACATTGTTGGCCGTACCGGACATGTCCTGCAGTAGGTAATAAAGATGGGCTCAACTGTGCTCTATTGAAGGCCATGCACCACCCCCACCCTCCCAGGCCTCAGCACCAGACATGGTTAGTATGTGCACTTTGGCAGCATATCCGTACCTGCTATTGTTTATGATGGGTTTATTATGTATTATGTGGGGTATACGGTGTCCAGATATATTCAGGCTGCCCGCATTATTATGTGTTGTATGATATCTGTGTAAGCCACGGCTCTCCAGCCTTCACATTGATTTTTAATGGAATTATATTAGATCTTACATTATGAACTTACAATTTATTATATTTTTCCACGTTTACATAATTACATAGTAGATAATGTTGGACGAAGACATCAGTCCATCAAGTCCAACCTATAACCCTACAGTGTTGATCCAGAGGAAGGCAAAAAAAACCCCCCCATGAGACTGATGCCAATTGCCCCATGTCGGGGATAAAAATGCAGTCAATTAGTATAAAACCCTGGATCAACTTACTAAAATCTAAAACCCATAACCTGTAATATTTTTCCATTCGAGAAAGTCGCCCAGGCCCTCTTTGAACTTGTACAATGAATCCACCATCACCACATCCTGTGTCATTAACCTCAATGTTCTTACTGTAAAGAATCCCTGTCTATGTTGCTGGTGAGACTTCTCCTGTAGATGTAGAGGATGTCTCCTTGTCACTGTCACCGGTCTAGGTGTAGAGGACGTCCCCTTGTCGCTGTCACCGGTCTAGGTGTAGAGGACGTCCCCTTGTCGCTGTCACCGGCCTAGGTGTAGAGGACGTCCCCTTGTCGCTGTCACCGGCCTAGGTGTAGAGGACGTCCCCTTGTCGCTGTCACCGGCCTAGGTGTGAGAGGACGTCCCCTTGTCGCTGTCACCGGCCTAGGTGTAGAGGACGTCCCCTTGTCGCTGTCACCGGGGGGCGCCGTAGGTGTAGAGGACGTCCCCTTGTCGCTGTCACCGGTCTAGGTGTAGAGGACGTCCCCTTGTCACTGTCACCGGTCTAGGTGTAGAGGACGTCCCCTTGTCGCTGTCACCGGCCTAGGTGTAGAGGACGTCCCCTTGTCGCTGTCACCGGCCTAGGTGTAGAGGACGTCCCCTTGTCACTGTCACCGGTCTAGGTGTAGAGGATGTCCCCTTGTCGCTGTCACTGGCCTAGGTGTAGAGGATGTCCCCTTGTCGCTGTCACCGGTCTAGGTGTAGAGGACGTCCCCTTGTCACTGTCACCGGTCTAGGTGTAGAGGACGTCCTCTTGTCACTGTCACAGGTGTAGAGGACGTCCCCTTGTCATTGTCACTGGTCTAGGTGTAGAGGACGTCCTCTTGTCACTGTCACCGGCCTAGGTGTAGAGGACGTCCCCTTGTCACCGGTCTAGGTGTAGAGGACGTCCCCTTGTCACTGGTCTAGGTGTAGAGGATGTCCCCTTGTCACTGTCACCGGTCTAGGTGTAGAGGACGTCCTCTTGTCAACTGTCACAGGTGTAGAGGACGTCTCCTTGTCACAGTCTCCGCCCAAGTTCCCCTAGATCCCCCTGTAATATTCTACCATCAGCCTCAGTTCTTACTCTTACTTTACAGAGTTTAGTTTCATCTACAAATAGTTTGTGGCCTTTGTGTATATGTATTTGGGGGATACATGTAGTGTAGGGTATCATTTATTGCAGAGAATGCCTTGGAGGATACTGAAAGCTTGTACTAGTATGTGGGAGCTTGGAAACTATTAGTAAATCTGGAGCCCCTCTGGCACAGGAGAAGACCTCTATGGTAGGTGGGCCCCGGGGCCCGGGCTTCAGGTTACTCCTCAGTGTTTACTACAAAAACCATAAACTCAGACAATAACCACTAGTATATAAAGGTAAGTTTATTAAAAGGAGAACACACAAACATCAAATGTATCATGGCCCCATTGGGATGGGGGGGGCACTATTTGTTTTCCACTTTGGACACAAAGTTCTGGATGTCTCGGGCAAGAATTTCCGGCTCCTCGAATGCGGCAAAATGTCCTCCATGTGGCATGTAGGTGTAAGTGACGATGTTCTTGTATTTTGCATTAGCCAATACCCTGGGGGCGTGAAGAAGCTCACAAGGAAATGCAGCAATGCCAGTGGGAACATATATGGGGGTCCTAGAATGGAGACAGACATAAGATATAAAACCTCCTATACAATATAAACCTTATATAGAATATAAAGTAAACCCCCTATATAATATAGTCTTTATATATAATATAGTCCTACAGTATATAATATAGTCTTTATATATAATATAGTCCTACAGTATATAATATAGTCTTTATATATAATATAGTCCTACAGTATATAATATAGTCTTCATATTTAATATAAACCCCCTATATAATATAGTCTTTATATATAATATAGTCTTCACACATCTGTTGTGATCATTTACCTCGCTGCTGGAGAAGTTTGGAAATCTCGAGTGAAATTCTCCTTATAGAACCTCATGGAGGATGTAATGGATCCAGTCACCCAGTAGATCATCACATTAGTGAGAAGATCATCCATGGAGAATTTCCTGTGATACAAATAACATAGTGGTCAGACTTCTGCCCCCATTTGTATATATGGATTTACATAAATTTTCTTTTACACCCTCACACTGTCTCTGGCTGCACAATACATGAATTGTTCTGACATCACATTGATTCTTTCAGCAGGCTGTAAAACGAGACAACTTTCTAGAGGTGTTCAGTTGTGACATCTAGTGGCCAATATGAAAACTGCAACATTTAATTTTAATATGTATGTAGATCCCTTTGTTCTGACCTCTGCAGGCCACCGTCCTCTAGATGTCTGAACTCCGGATCTGTCCATGTAGAGAATTTCTCCAAAATGTAGGCAGCAAGACCAGCCGGAGAATCATTCAGAGCAGAGCCTGGAGATGGAGGAGAACATCAGCTGGTCATATGTCAGTCGCCACCTGTTAGCAAAACTACAACTCCCGGCATGTGTGGAAAGCTTCTGGCCCTCAGAAAAGACTGGGAGTTGTAGTTTTGCAACAGTTGGAAAGCCACAGAAAATACCACCAGGACACAATTAAGCAGAGCAGACAATTTAGGGGCCAACTGACCCCAAATGAAGCCTCTGCAGCTGCACGGGGGCCCTTACACAATAGCAATAACTATATTATTTACATCAAAAGTCCTGACCTAATCCTGCTCACACAGCTGTATCAGCATATGTTAGGATACACTGTAACAAACCCTCAGCTGTATGACCAGGACAGGTCCCCAGTCACTCTGATGATACTGGACATGGAGGACACTCCTGTAATCTTTACATAGTCTATAAAGGCTCTTTACCAACAGTATCCGGTTTGGTACCCTGGATATGGAGGTACCCCGACTCCCGCAGCATGGCGTACACAGACTTCTCAAAGTAGGGGAAGAAACGTTTGACGTCTTCTCTGGTGAAGCCGACCAGCCAAGGCACATAGCGGCCAAGAAGAAGACACAGAAGCATCCTGAGTCCTCCATTACTTATGAAAACCATATTGAGGTGGGAGGCCCTTTACTGCCCTGAGGAGAAGGAGGAGACAGAATGAGACGCCCGAAAGATGGAAGAACCCACTAAGGAGCGTCACCAATAGCGGGAGCGACCTTACCGGATACAATCTCTAATAATGACAACTCTACATCTCCCACAGTGCACTACAGCAGGACATGCCAAGGCGAGACACTGAACAAGCAGGGGCAGCATGATATATTGACCACATAGTATGAACTGAGCCCAAGGTACTACAACTCCCAGTGGCCAATATTCACCACGATACAGTGCAGTATATGGCGCAGATGAGGCGCTATCCCCAGGTCAGCGCTGGCGACTTACTCAGGTTTCATCTGGGAGATGGTTGTAGTGATCAGACTTCCCCAGTCTCCTCCTTGCAGGTAGAACTCCGTAAATCCCAGTCTCAGCATCAGCTTGTAGAAGATACGAGCGGCCGCCAAGGCGTTAAATCCTGAGGGTGATATCACAACATATACAAGTACAGACTGGAGGCAACATGTGGGGTAAAAAATATCAGGTTACTGCCCCGCTTTTCAAAAATAGCAAGAAAAGTGGGCAGGGCCAACGGGAGAAGGCGGAGCCAGCAGGCAAAGGCGGGGCCAGCAAGCTTTAACAGCTATATCATTGTTAAAGGGAGTGTCAGATCCAAAAAGTCCTCCAAACCACTAATGAAGCAGTGTAGGGGCCTTTAATAGGACAAAAACAAACCTCTGTGGCTACAATGTGATGAGGCAGTGTAGAGATAATCATCTTTTTATGGATATGTAAATCAGGCACTAGGGCCCAGGTCAGACTCCGCCCTCTGACACGCCTCTGCAGTGCCCCTCCCCCACTTACCTTTCTTGTGTGATGCTTCAGAGAATCCATATCCTGGGATAGAGGGACAGATGACCTCAAATGTGACATTGGGGTCCAGTCCGTGCTTCCCAGGTTCGGTCAGCATAGGGAGTATACGGTAGAATTCATAGAAAGATCCGGGCCAGCCATGAACCATGAGGAGGGGGATGGCCTTCTGTCCGGGCTGAAGGTGCGGGGGCTTCACGTGAAGGAAATGAATGTCCAGACCTGAAGGAACCAAAGAAGATTGTACAAAGTCACCAAGTTTATAATATAATGTAATATAATAATAGTAATAATATGATATATAATATACTATATGAAATATGTAAAATATATAATATAATCTATGTAATATAATAGCAACATGATATATAATAGTGAAATATTACATGTAAAATATGATATAGTATGATATAATGAAATACATGTAAGATATGATATAATATAGTAATGATATAATGTACTATATACTGTATGAAATAATGCATGTAAAATATACCATATGAAATACACAAATTATATGATATGATATCATGTAATATAGTAATGATATAATGTACTATATAAAATACAGCATGTCAAATATATGATATCATGTAGGTTATATATACTATAATGTTATGCAATATACTGTATATGTAAAATAAGAGAATGTAATATAATGTACTATATTAGTTTATACTGTAAAACTCACAATATAGTTTATATGTATATTAATATAATGTACCGTATGACATTACAATGTATGCAATATACTGTATGATATATGTAATATAATAGAGTAATTGTATGTACTGTATGATAGAATATATAGTCTAATATAAATTATATGATATATGTAATATAATGTACTGTATGATATAATTTATATTAGACTATATATATTCTATGGTATGATATACAGTACAGACCAAAAGTTTGGACACACCTTCTTATTCCAAGAGTTTTCTGTATTTTCATGACTATAAAAATTGTAGATTCACACTGAAGGCATCAAAACTATGAATTACCACATGTGGAATTATATACTTAACAAAAAAGTGTGAAACAACTGAAAATATGTCTTCTATTCTAGGTTCTTCAAAGTAGCCACCTTTTGCTTTGATTACTGCTTTGCACACTCTCGGCATTCTCTTGATGAGCTTCAAGAGGTAGTCACCTGAAATGGTCTTCCAACAGTCTTGAAGGAGTTCCCAGAGATGCTTAGCACTTGTTGGCCCTTTTGCCTTCACTCTGTGGTCCAGCTCACCCCAAACCATCTGGATTGGGTTCAGGTCTGGTGACTGTGGAGGCCAGGTCATCTGGCGTAGCACCCCATCACTCTCCTTCTTGGTCACATAGCCCTTACACAGTCTGGAGGTGTGTTTGGGGTCATTGTCCTGTTGAAAAATAAATGATGGTCCAACTAAACGCAAACCGGATGGAATAGCATGCCGCTGGAAGATGCTGTGGTAACCATGCTGGTTCAGAATAAATCCCCAACAGTGTCACCAGCAAAGCCCCCCCACACCATCACACCTCCTCCTCCATGCGTCACGGTGGGAACCAGGCATGTACAGTCCATTCCTTCACCTTTTCTGCGTCGCACAAAGACACGGTGGTTGGAACCAAAGATCTCAAATTTGGACTCATCAGACGAAAGCCCAGATTTCCACAGGTCTAATGTCCATTCCTTGTGTTCTTCTTCTGCTTGTTGCCTGTCCTTAGCAGTGGTTTCCTAGCAGCTATTTTACCATGAAGGCCTGCTGCACACAGTCTCCTCTTACCAGTTGTTGTAGAGATGTGTCTGCTGCTAGAACTCTGTGTGGCATTGACCTGGTCTCTAATCTGAGCAGCGATTTCTGAGGCTGGTGACTCGGATGAACTTATCCTCCGCAGCAGAAGTGACTCTTGGTCTTCCTTTCCTGGGGCGGTCCTCATGTGAGCCAGTTTCTTTGTAGCGCTTGATGGTTTTGGCCACTGCACTTGGGGACACTTTCAAAGTTTGCCCAATTTTTTGGACTGACTGACCTTCATTTCTTAAAGTAATGATGGCCACTCGTTTTTCTTTACTTAGCTGCTTTTTTCTTGCCATAATACAAATTCTAATACTCCATTCAGTAGGACTATCAGCTGTGTATCCACCTGACTTCTGAACACCACAACTGATGGTCCCAACCCCATTTATAAGGCAAGAAATCCCACTTATTAAACCTGACAGGGCACACCTGTGAAGTGAAAACCATTTCAGGTGACTACCTCTTGAAGCTCATCAAGAGAATGCCAAGAGTGTGCAAAGCAGTAATCAAAGCAAAAGGTGGCTACTTTGAAGAACCTAGAATATAAGACATATTTTCAGTTGTTTCACACTTTTTTGTTAAGTATATAATTCCACATGTGGTAATTCATAGTTTTGATGCCTTCAGTGTGAATCTACAATTTTTATAGTCATGAAAATACAGAAAACTCTTGGAATGAGAAGGTGTGTCCAAACTTTTGGTCTGTACTGTATGTAATATAATGTACTGTATGATATGATATAATAGATCTGTAATATAATTTCCAAACACTTATTGTCACCTTCTATATTGGTCTTGTAGTGCGGGTAACTATTGATGATCTCCACCTGTTTGCCCCAATCAAACCTGTCAATCCAGTAGGAGACAACCTTCTGGAGCCCTGTCCCTGGGAAGCCATAATGGAATTGTGCATCCTCCAGGGGGGTAACGTACCGGGTCTGATCCAGACGTGCATGGAGATCCTGGAGACCACACAAATGTAAGATCAATAAGTTATGTGAGAGGAGCCTACCTCAGAGGAGGGGCAGGTACTACAGGGACAATAGGGGCAGACTGTACACGGTGCTCCTCCCTCTAGACCTGTCCTCCACCTTCTCTGTGCTGCTTTTTTTAGACCTGTCCTTTACTTTCTTCATTACTCTGTGCTCCTCCCACTAGACCTGTCCTCTGCCTTCTATATTACTCTGTGCTCCTCCTACTAGACCTGTCCTCTGCCTCCTATATTACTCTGTGCTCCTCCTACTATACCTGTCCTCTGCCTCCTATATTACTCTGTGCTCCTCCTACTAGACCTGTCCTCTGCCTTCTATATTACTCTGTGCTCCTCCTACTAGACCTGTCCTCTGCCTCCTATATTACTCTGTGCTCCTCCTACTAGACCTGTCCTCTGCCTCCTATATTACTCTGTGCTCCTCCTACTAGACCTGTCCTCTGCCTCCTATATTACTCTGTGCTCCTCCTACTAGACCTGTCCTCTGCCTTCTATATTACTAAGTGCTCCTCCTCCTAGACCTGTCCTCCTCCTTCTACATTACTCTGTCCTCCTCCTCCTAGGCCTGTCCTCTTTCTACATTAGTATGTGCTCCTCCTCCTAGACCTGTCATCTGCCATCTACATTACTCTATGCTCCTCCGAATAGACCTGTCCTTCTTCTACATTACTCTGAGCTCCTCCTACTAGACCTGTCCTCTTTCTACATTACTCTATGCTCCTCCAACTAGACCTGTCCTCTTTCTACATTACTCTATGCTCCTCCAACTAGACCTGTCCTCTTTCTACATTAGTCTATGCTCCTCCTCCTAGACCTGTCCTCTTTCTACATTACTCTGTGCTCTTCCTCTTAGACCTGTCCTCTATATTAGTCTGTGCTCCTCCCACTAGACCTGTCCTCTTTCTACATTACTCTATGCTCCTCCAACTAGACCTGTCCTCTATATTAGTCTGTGCTCCTCCCACTAGACCTGTCCTCTACATTACTCTCTGCTCCTCCCACTAGACCTGTCCTCTAGGCTCTACCTCTGACTGAGGACCCCTTTTGCTTCATCTTTCAGTCATTCATGTAGCTCATTCAGTCCCTGACTTTTGGTACGGCTCCTTCGCTGATGATCCTCAGAATTACCTCTCCTGTGCAGACATGACCTCTCTTCTGCTCAGAGATCCAGAGTGTCTACAGCTATATTGTCCTCCTTCTACCTCCCTCCAGATCGGTCCTCCATCCTCCTTCAGTCTCCTCTTATCTCCTCTTTGCACAACCATCTTCCAGATCTCGTCCATGTATCCCCCATATTCTGGAATTTGCTACACTGACAAATAAGACTGTCCCTATGAACAAAACCTTCGTACACAACCTGAAGATCCACCTCTTCAGAACAGGCTACAACTGTAGTGTCCTAAAGGAGCGCTGCTGTGGAGGAAATGCTTCTCATTATATATTGATATATACTGTACGTTTTCTAGAGTTTTCTACCATTTTGTTCCTTTAATGAGGAAAAGTCCCATTGCCTTGCACCAGGGTCTGTTTGTAGGAGTGGCTTTACTCTGCAAGTTCTAGAAGGTGGGTGGAGCTTAGATAATGACCTCATC
This sequence comes from Leptodactylus fallax, assembly GCA_947044405.1. Classification (NCBI taxonomy): domain Eukaryota; kingdom Metazoa; phylum Chordata; class Amphibia; order Anura; family Leptodactylidae; genus Leptodactylus; species Leptodactylus fallax. Next base: position 8,451 of record CAMRHE010001845.1, on the reverse strand, counting down.
ACCTCCTTAGGTCAGTGTAGTCCATGTGGTTGGAGTTACAGGCTGCCCCGCACCATTGGGCCCGAGTGTAGCTTGCAGAGAGGACCTGGAAGCAGCTGACAATATAGGGGCACTTACTGCATGGGGGCCAATAATGGGGCAATATACAATGTGAGAGGGTAAGGGGGACTTTATACCATGTGGGGCCAGAAAAGGGGACATTATATTCTGTGGGGGCCAGGAAAGGGGGCTGTATGCCATGTGGAGGCAGGGGGGCCTCCAAGTCAAAAGATTGCAATGTGGCCCAGTCTTTGCTAGTTATGCCTCAGGCTCTGACTAGAAACCATCTTGAGGACAACATCGGCACTGCTTGGTGCTGAGATCCCAGAGAGGCCGTACCCCGGCTACCATCTTGAGCCTGGAAGTAGCAGAGGCCAGAACTAGAGGCCGCAGAATTGAGGAGCCGTGGATTGGGCGCAGAACCAGAGGTAGAAGCGTTCCAGGAGACGCCCCTTCTTTGGGATGTGATTGAACATAAAGAGCCCACGTCCTACGTAACAGGCAACTGCAGAGGAGGAGATGGAGGGAAGGATTGGGAGAGAGCGAGGAGATGCACAAAGACCCTACTGGGCCGAGGTTGTTAAGAGACTTTGCCTCCATTTTGTGGATGGTTTAACCACCATCTTAGAAACAAAGGGGTTTTCTGGGACTTCTATACTGATGGCCTGTTCTTGGGATAGGTCCTCAGTATGTGATCGGGGGTCCTGACAACCCCTTGAGGCCCTCCAATTGACTGTTTGGAGAGGGTGTGGAGCTCCCTGTGCTGATGATGTCACGTTCTCTGGTCACATGGTACAGCAGCAGCTCAGCCCCATTCAGGAGACCTGAGCCTGCCCATCTCCCACCCTGCCTCCTGTCTTATTTGCTCCAAGGACACCCCAAGCTCCACCAGGCAGGATCCAGCCGCTAGGGTAACAACTACCACCAAGATCTACTCACCTACGGCCTATGGGAGGTTTTGGTGGGGCCTAAACAACCACAGGGAGAGAAGGCCCGTTGCCATCTTGTGGCCTATTTTCCACCACTACTACTCCAAACCTCCTCTCCCTGAGGACACTGCACACCCTACAGTAACCCTGCGGCCACTGTGCTGCCATATGAGCAGCCTCTACCATCTCCATCCCCTTCCTTTGTAGATTGTGAGCCCTTGTGGGCGAGTCCCCTCTCTTTATACTAGTTCAGTTATCTCTGTAGGGTTGTACTAAGTATGTGCCCCCCGAACCCCTTCTTCATTTGCAGTGCCATGGAATAATAATATGGCTATCATAGGGGGTGCGAAACTGACCCCTGAGCCCCTTTCCCCCCATACCTTAATATCCTCCTCAGACACCTCAATATGGAAAGGTCTCACACTGGTGTCCTTGTTCTTCTGGGGTTTCACCCCCGCTCCCCACCACCCATCCCCCATCTCTATGGTTCTCTTTCTGCGTCCACATAACAACCAGCAAAGTACAGCGCCGCCGACCCCGACCGGAACCAGAGCGCTGTGCGGCCAGTGGTCATCAAACGCCGACCTGCGGGGAAGAGAGATCGGAAATGTAAGAGATGTCCAACACACATATATATGATAAGACTGAGTGATATAGCCTGCAGACTATTACACCACTGACCGCTCTGCAGTACATTGCTCTGTCCTCCCTACCTCCTGACAGATACATAGTGATAGATCCTGCAGATTATTACACCACTGACCTCTCTGCAGAACATTGCTCTGACCTCTCTACCTCCTGACAGATACATAGTGATAGATCCTGCAGATTATTACACCACTGACCTCTCTGCAGTACATTGCTCTGTCCTCTCTACCTCCTGACAGATACATAGTGATATAGCCTTCAGACTATTACACCACTGTCCTCTCTGCAGAACATTGCTCTATCCTCTCTACCTCCTGACAGATACATAGTGATAGATCCTGCAGATTATTACACCACTGACCTCTCTGCAGAACATTGCTCTATCCTCTCTACCTCCTGACAGATACATAGTGATATAGCCTGCAGACTATTACACCACTGACCTCTCTGCAGAACATTGCTCTATCCTCTCTACCTCCTGACAGATACATAGTGATATAGCCTGCAGACTATTACACCACTGACCTCTCTGCAGAACATTGCTCTGTCCTCTCTACCTCCTGACAGATACATAGTGATAAATCCTGCAGATTATTACACCACTGACCTCTCTGCAGAACATTGCTCTGTCCTCTCTACCTCCTGACAGATACACAGTGATATAGCCTGCAGATTATTACACCACTGACCTCTGCAGAACATTGCTCTATCCTCTCTACCTCCTGACAGATACATAGTGATATAGCCTGCAGACTATTACACCACTGACCTCTCTGCAGAACATCGCTCTGTCCTCTCTACCTCCTGACAGATACAGTGATATAGCCTGCAGACTATTACACCACTGACCTCTCTGCAGAACATTGCTCTATCCTCTCTACCTCCTGACATACATAGTGATATATCCTGCAGACTATTACACCACTGACCTCTCTGCAGAACATTGCTCTGTCCTCTCTACCTCCTGACAGGTACATACTGATAGATCCTGCAGATTATTACACCACTGACCTCTCTGCAGAACATCGCTCTGTCCTCTCTACCTCCTGACAGATACAGTGATATAGCCTGCAGACTATTACACCACTGACCTCTCTGCAGAACATTGCTCTGTCCTCTCTACCTCCTGACAGATACATAGTGATAGATCCTGCAGATTATTACACCACTGACCTCTCTGCAGAACATCGCTCTGTCCTCTCTACCTCCTGACAGATACAGTGATATAGCCTGCAGACTATTACACCACTGACCTCTCTGCAGAACATTGCTCTGTCCTCTCTACCTCCTGACAGATACATAGTGATATAGCCTGCAGATTATTGCACCACTGACCGCTCTGCAGAACATCGCTCCACTACCTCCTGACAGATACATAGTGATAGATCCTGCAGATTATTACACCACTGACCTCTCTGCAGAACATTGCTCTATCCTCTCTACCTCCTGACATACATAGTGATATATCCTGCAGACTATTACACCACTGACCTCTCTGCAGAACATTGCTCTGTCCTCTCTACCTCCTGACAGGTACATACTGATAGATCCTGCAGATTATTACACCACTGACCTCTCTGCAGAACATTGCTCTGTCCTCTCTACCTCCTGACATATAGTTATATACTCCGCAGACTATTGCACTTGATTATAGTAAGGAGGCGGAGGATTGATTTGCTCTACTCCATGAACACAATGCTGCGTCTTCCCCGATCTTATACATTGTCATTATGTTCAGACCCCAGAGCAGTCATCGCCCCCTGCTGAATACATTGTGGGGTGTCGCGGCGCCCCCTCACCTGCAGTGTTCCAGCACTTGTCTCCACATGTCTCCTGTTCCTGTTGGGGCACTTTCTGCTGGCTCTCTGGCTTGGGGAGCGCCACCTCCTCTTCCTCCGCCTCTTTGGGTGTGAACAATCACTGACAACAATCCCTTATGTAATCTCCTGCCAAAGTGCACAGTGATAGTCAACAGGTTTAACCGCCAATGTCTTAAAGGGCCGGTAACCCTGAATGTGTCAGCAGAGTTATAAGAGGAGCGGCTAATGTCAGTCTCCCATATGGACATAAAGGTCTCTGGGGCAGAGATATAGTATAAGATGACTCCAGTATTAAAAGTGGTAGATGAGGCCCTACAAATTTTGTAACAAACCTCAGGAGCCTCTACTCTACACAAGACCATAGGGGGTAGAAAGAGCAATGGATTGTATTCACCTGTCCTATACAAACATACATTACATTACTTATCCTGTATTATACCCCAGAGCTGCGCTCACTATTCTGCTTGTGCAGTCACTGTGTACATACATTACATTACTTATCCTGTACTGATCCTGAGTTACATCCTGTATTATACTCCAGAGCTGTGCTCACTATTCTGCTGGTACAGTCACTGTGTACATACATTACATTACTTATCCTGTACTGATCCTGAGTTACATCCTGTATTATACTCCAGAGCTGCACTCACTATTCTGCTGGTACAGTCACTGTGTACATACATTACATTACTTATCCTGTACTGATCCTGAGTTACATCCTGTATTATACTCCAGAGCTGCGCTCACTATTCTGCTGGTGCAGTCACTGTGTACATACATTACATTACTTATCCTGTACTGATCCTGAGTTACATCCTGTATTATACTCCAGAGCTGCGCTCACTATTCTGCTGGTACAGTCACTGTGTACATACATTACATTACTTATCCTGTACTGATCCTGAGTTACATCCTGTATTATACTCCAGAGCTGCGCTCACTATTCTGCTGGTACAGTCACTGTGTACATACATTACATTACTTATCCTGTACTGATCCTGAGTTACATCCTGTATTATACTCCAGAGCTGCGCTCACTATTCTGCTGGTACAGTCACTGTGTACATACATTACTTATCCTGTACTGATCCTGAGTTACATCCTGTATTATACTCCAGAGCTGCGCTCACTATTCTACTGGTACAGTCACTGTGTACATACATTACATTACTTATCCTGTACTGATCCTGAGTTATATCCTGTATTATACTCCAGAGCTGCGCTCACTATTCTGCTGGTACAGTCACTGTGTACATACATTACATTACTTATCCTGTACTGATCCTGAGTTACATCCTGTATTATACTCCAGAGCTGCGCTCACTATTCAGCTGGTGCAGTCACTGTGTACATACATTACATTACTTATCCTGTACTGATCCTGAGTTACATCCTGTATTATACTCCAGAGCTGCGCTCACTATTCTGCTGGTGCAGTCACTGTGTACATACATTACATTACTTATCCTGTACTGATCCTGAGTTACATCCTGTATTATACTCCAGAGCTGCGCTCACTATTCTGCTGGTACAGTCACTGTGTACATACATTACATTACTTATCCTGTTTTATACTCCAGAGCTGCGCTCACTATTCTGCTGGTGCAGTCACTGTGTACATACATTACATTACTTATCCTGTACTGATCCTGAGTTACATCCTGTATTATACTCCAGAGCTGCGCTCACTACTCTGCTGGTACAGTCACTGTGTACATACATTACATTACTTATCCTGTATTATACTCCAGAGCTGCGCTCACTATTCTGCTGGTGCTCTCACTGTGTACATACATTCCATTACTTATCCTGTACTGATCCTGAGTTACATCCTGTATTATATTCCAGAGCTGCGCTCACTATTCTGCTGGTACAGTCACTGTGTACATACATTACATTACTTATCCTGTAGTGATCCTGAGTTACATTCTGTATTATACTCCAGAGCTGCACTCACTATTCTGCTGGTGCAGTCACTGTGTACATACATTACATTACTTATCCTGTACTGATCCTGAGTTACATCCTGTATTATACTCCAGAGCAGCACTCACTATTCTGCTGGTGCAGTCACTGTGTACATACATTACATTACTTATCCTGTATTATACTCCAGAGCTGCGCTCACTATTCTGCGGGTACAGTCACTGTGTACATACATTACATTACTTATCCTGTACTGATCCTGAGTTACATCCTGTATTATACTCCAGAGCTGCGCTCACTATTCTGCTGGTACAGTCACTGTGTACATACATTACATTACTTATCCTATACTGATCCTGAGTTATATCCTGTATTATACTCCAGAGCTGCGCTCACTATTCTGCTGGTACAGTCACTGTGTACATACATTACATTACTTATCCTGTACTGATCCTGAGTTACATCCTGTATTATACTCCAGAGCTGCGCTCACTATTCAGCTGGTGCAGTCACTGTGTACATACATTACATTACTTATCCTGTACTGATCCTGAGTTACATCCTGTATTATACTCCAGAGCTGCGCTCACTATTCTGCTGGTACAGTCACTGTGTACATACATTACATTACTTATCCTGTATTATACTCCAGAGCTGCGCTCACTATTCTGCTGGTGCAGTCACTGTGTACATCATTACATTACTTATCCTGTACTGATCCTGAGTTACATCTTGTATTATACTCCAGAGCTGCGCTCACTACTCTGCTGGTACAGTCACTGTGTACATACATTACATTACTTATCCTGTATTATACTCCAGAGCTGCGCTCACTATTCTGCTGGTGCTCTCACTGTGTACATACATTCCATTACTTATCCTGTACTGATCCTGAGTTACATCCTGTATTATACTCCAGAGCTGCGCTCACTATTCTGCTGGTACAGTCACTGTGTACATACATTACATTACTTATCCTGTAGTGATCCTGAGTTACATTCTGTATTATACTCCAGAGCTGTACTCACTATTCTGCTGGTGCAGTCACTGTGTACATACATTACATTACTTATCCTGTACTGATCCTGAGTTACATCCTGTATTATACTCCAGAGCTGCGCTCACTATTCTGCTGGTACAGTCACTGTGTACATACATTACATTACTTATCCTGTATTATACTCCAAAGCTACACTCACTATTCTGCTGGTGCAGTCACTGTGTACATACATTACATTACTTATCCTGTATTATACTCCAGAGCTGCGCTCACTATTCTGCTGGTACAGTCACTGTGTACATACATTACATTACTTATCCTGTACTGATCCTGAGTTACATCCTGTATTATACTCCAGAGCTGCGCTCACTATTCTGCTGGTACAGTCACTGTGTACATACATTACATTACTTATCCTATACTGATCCTGAGTTACAGCCTGTATTATACTCCAGAGCTGCACTCACTATTCTGCTGGTGCAGTCACTGTGTACATACATTACATTACTTATCCTGTACTGATCCTGAGTTACATCCTGTATTATACTCCAGAGCTGCGCTCACTATTCTGCTGGTACAGTCACTGTGTACATACATTACATTACTTATCCTGTACTGATCCTGAGTTACATCCTGTATTATACTCCAGAGCTGCGCTCACTATTCTGCTGGTGCAGTCACTGTGTACATACATTACATTACTTATCCTGTATTATACTCCAGAGCTGCGCTCACTATTCTGCTGGTGCTCTCACTGTGTACATACATTACATTACTTATCCTGTACTGATCCTGAGTTACATCCTGTATTATACTCCAGAGCTGCGCTCACTATTCTGCTGGTACAGTCACTGTGTACATACATTACATTACTTATCCTGTACTGATCCTGGTTACTCCTGTATTATACTCCAGAGCTGCACTCACTATTCTGCTGGTGCAGTCACTGTGTACATACATTACATTACTTATCCTGTACTGATCCTGAGTTACATCCTGTATTATACTCCAGAGCTGCGCTCACTATTCTGCTGGTACAGTCACTGTGTACATACATTACATTACTTATCCTGTACTGATCCTGAGTTACATCCTGAATTATACTCCAGAGCTGCGCTCACTATTCTGCTGGTACAGTCACTGTGTACATACATTACTTATCCTGTACTGATCCTGAGTTACATCCTGTATTATACTCCAGAGCTGCACTCACTATTCTGCTGGTACAGTCACTGTGTACATACATTACATTACTTATCCTGTACTGATCCTGAGTTACATCCTGTATTATACTCCAGAGCTGCACTCACTATTCTGCTGGTGCAGTCACTGTGTACATACATTACATTACTTATCCTGTACTGATCCTGAGTTACATCCTGTATTATACTCCAGAGCAGCACTCACTATTCTGCTGGTGCAGTCACTGTGTACATACATTACATTACTTATCCTGTATTATACTCCAGAGCTGCGCTCACTATACTGCTGGTACAGTCACTGTCTACATACATTACATTACTTATCCTGTATTATACTCCAGAGCTGCGCTCACTATTCTGCTGGTACAGTCACTGTGTACATACATTACATTACTTAGCCTGTATTATACTCCAGAGCTGCACTCACTATTCTGCTGGTGCAGTCACTGTGTACATACATTACATTACTTATCCTGTATTATACTCCAGAGCTGTGCTCACTATTCTGCTGGTACAGTCACTGTGTACATACATTACATTACTTATCCTGTACTGATCCTGAGTTACATCCTGTATTATACTCCAGAGCTGCGCTCACTATTCTGCTGGTGCAGTCACTGTGTACATACATTACATTACTTATCCTGTACTGATCCTGAGTAACATCCTGTATTATACTCCAGAGCTGCGCTCACTATTCTGCTGGTACAGTCACTGTGTACATACATTACATTACTTATCCTATACTGATCCTGAGTTACAGCCTGTATTATACTCCAGAGCTGTGCTCACTATTCTGCTGGTGCAGTCACTGTGTACATACATTACATTACTTATCCTGTATTATACTCCAGAGCTGCGCTCACTATTCTGCTGGTGCTCTCACT
>CAMRHE010001844.1:0-28466 GCA_947044405.1 Leptodactylus fallax | reverse complement strand
AGCCATTTCAATTTAATATATCTAATAACTGATGGACACAGTAATATTTCAGGATTGAAATGAGGTTTATTGTACTAACAGAAAATGTGCAATATGCGTTAAACCAAAATTTGACCGGTGCAAAAGTATGGGCACCTCAACAGAAAAGTGACATTAATATTTAATAGATCCTCCTTTTGCAAAAATAACAGCCTCTAGTCGCTTCCTGTAGCTTTTAATCAGTTCCTGGATCCTGGATGAAGGTATTTTTGACCATTTCTCTTTACAAAACAATTCCAGTTCAGTTAAGTTTGATGGTCGCCGAGCATGGACAGCCCGCTTCAAATTATCCCACAGATGTTCAATGATATTCAGGTCTGGGGACTGGGATGGCCATTCCAGAACATTGTAATTGTTCCTCTGCATGAATGCCTGAGTAGATTTGGAGCTGTGTTTTGGATCATTGTCTTGCTGAAATATCCATCCCCGGAGTAACTTCAAATTCGTCACTGATTCTTGTACATTATTCTCAAGAATCTGCTGATACTGAGTTGAATCCATGCGACCCTCAACTTTAACAAGATTCCCGGTGCCGGCATTGGCCACACAGCCCCAAAGCATGATGGAACCTCCACCAAATTTTACAGTGGGTAGCAAGTGTTTTTCTTGGAATGCTGTGTTTTTTTGGACGCCATGCATAACGCCTTTTTGTATGACCAAACAACTCAATCTTTGTTTCATCAGTCCACAGGACCTTCTTCCAAAATGAAGCTGGCTTGTCCACATGTGCTTTTGCATACCTCAGGCGACTCTGTTTGTGGCGTGCTTTCAGAAACGGCTTCTTTCGCATCACTCTCCCCATACAGCTTCTCCTTGTGCAAAGTGTGCTGTATTGTTGACCGATGCACAGTGACACCATCTGCAGCAAGATGATGCTGCAGCTCTTTGGAGTTGGTCTGTGGATTGTCCTTGACTGTTCTCACCATTCTTCTTCTCTGCCTTTCTGATATTTTTCTTGGCCTGCCACTTCTGGGCTTAACAAGAACTGTCCCTGTGGTCTTCCATTTCCTTACTATGTTCCTCACAGTGGAAACTGACAGGTTAAATCTCTGAGACAACTTTTTGTATCCTTCCCCTGAACAACTATGTTGAACAATCTTTGTTTTCAGATTATTTGAGAGTTGTTTTGAGGAGCCCATGATGCCACTCTTCATAGGAGATTCAAATAGGAGAACAACTTGCAATTGGCCACCTTAAATACCTTTTCTCATGATTGGATACACCTGGCTATGAAGTTCAAAGCTCAGTGAGGTTACAAAACCAATTTTGTGCTTCAGTAAGTCAGTAAAAAGTAGTTAGGAGTATTCAAATCAATAAAATGATAAGGGTACCCAAACTTTTGCACCGGTCAAATTTTGGTTTAATGCATATTGCACATTTTCTGTTAGTACAATAAACCTCATTTCAATCCTGAAATATTACTGTGTCCATCAGTTATTAGATATATCAAATTGAAATGGCTGTTGCAAATACCCAAATATTTAGAACTAAAAATGATTAAGATTAATAGGGGTGCCCAAACTTTTTCATATGACTGTATAAACCCAGCCTGAGAGTCCTACTACATGTTACAGTAGGGCAATCAAGTGTCCAGAAGTGTAGTAAAGTTTCAGATGTCAGGTGGTAGCACTACAGGTTCCAGGCAGATAATCGATAGCATAAGGCAGAATTGTGCCCAGAAACAGAGCTAAGGTCATAACTAGGATGTAGTTCAGCTGACAACAAGGCCTTCTAAGCTTTCAGGGCCCAGTAGGAACTGCTACCTCTGTGTCCCCTATAGCTATGCCAGTGGTTACAACTAGAAAAACCAATGGGGTTCAGACTCCCAAAGAAATGCTGTTTTAGTACTGTGCTGTACAGACTTGAGTAGGATATTAAACTCTTTGACCAGTTTCTGGCTCATGTTTCACCTACTGTACTTCTTAACCCTAAAGTTGCTGTGAAGCAGAATCAACCAGTTCTAAAAAAAAAAAAAAAAAAAAAATTAAACTCTGGACATTATATAAAATACAGCAGTAAAATGTAAATCTGTAAAACAATACAATAGAATACTTATTGCAAACTAAAAAATCCATAAGCTTCCCTTTCTAAATTGATGCAGTAACATTGAACAAACAGCAGAAAAAAATACAAGTTTAATACAGTTAAATGTGTATTATCATTCAAAAGAATGTGTAACCTGCAAAAGCAAGCAACATAATGAGAATTAAGTAATAACTCATCATAGTAAATAATGTGCCTCTGCCTTCTTAAAGAGAACACGTCTATAGAGCTTGTCTATCACTCATGTGACTGCCACAATGGAAATGCACAGATGATATTAAATGAAAAATTATATATATTTTAGCAAGTTATTGTTTTTCATCCTGACAAAATAAACTATGCAACTATTCATAGCCTGTCATAAGTTGTGAATACCTAAAGACTGACATATTGATACAGAAGGAAACATTAGACAAATACATGTATTTGTGTTTAGCTTAAAAGGCAGCAACAATAATGATACAATTTAGATTCTTTCCTTTCAAACTACAGCGGATTTAGCATTTGTGGCAATTGCTTGAATAGATTTGCATTTCAAACAAGTGACATTAATATAGATGTAATGCTTCTGGATAGCGTGCCAGATGTTAAATACTGGTACACTACTTGACATTTAAAGAAATATGTTGTGATATTCAAGCATAATGTTCCATTTAAATGTAAGCTATAGCACTGGGATTGCATTATCGGAAAAAAGTGTTAACATTTTCTACATACTTGTTTAGAAAAAGGAAGCAAATGAACGTACAGTAGTTGAAATAAGAGTTTTCACTGATCTATGGATTCAAACAAGCATTTCCTGGGTTTTAAGCCCCACATATTGGCTATATGTTAATGTATATAGTATAGCAAGTAAACTGTTCTGTGTCACTGACAGTTAACTTTGCAGTAATATCCTTATATTATCATATCTTTGTAGAGTTATCGAATTTTTCACCAATAAAACAGTGGAGCAAATAGAAATGGTGGTTCTCTTCAGTAATAGAAGTCCCTGATTCAGAGGTTTTGCTTACAGGGGATATAACCCCTCTTAGGCCTAAGGTGCCTTCCAGGTCTAGATATCTGATGTGGCTCCCCTTTTAGGGTATCTGTAGGGAGTCTGCTACTCCAACCTGCCTTCCAAGTTCCATGTGGCTATTTCCCCTGAGGCATTCACTGTGGCTCTTAACTTCCTAGTTATTCTGGAGGTTTCGTTCTCTACATGATGTCTAAATCATATGTGGAGATTCATCTCTGCCTCCTAAAAATATTTGCATAGAGGCTACACACTGCATATCACTCCATTTCTTGTTGATAGGAAAAGTAGCTCTAGCAACATGCAGTTAATCTTAATGTTGGCCTAACATGTTGCTCCCAATCAAACATATTGCCCACTATCCTGTTGCCATCCAGATCATCAGGCATGGGGTGAATTACTACTATATAATGGAGAGTCACCATCTGTACAATAAAAAGGACATGATCAGTCAGTTGATTCAGTACTCAATAAAACTATTGCTTGCAGTGTGAGCTTGTGTAATGAAGGAATAACAGGCTAAGCATGATTTAACCACTTTCGGACTGCCCATTCCGTATATACGTCCAGAAGGTGGTTGCCTTGTTCTGCAAGGACGTACCGGTACGTCCAAGCAGAACTTAGCAGCTGCACAAAATCGTGCAGCTGCTGAAACAGGAAGCCGGTTGCATCTTCAGCTCCCAGAGAGAAGACAGGGAAGGTTTATTACCTTCTCTGCCTTCTCGATCGCTGTGTATACAGTTATGGGCGCCACTATCTTGCGACTCCCCTCTGACCCAGCAGTCACGTCATCTGCTGGGTGCAGCGTCTGTAAGAGCTGCTGGGTCGTACACATCAGCTCTATAAATCCTATAGTTATGCACAGGAGGCTGTATTCCTCCTGCAACTGGGGCTGAATGTTTGCGTGGGTTTCCTCCGGCTACTCCGGTTTCCTCCCACACTCCAAAGACATACTGATAGGGAATATAGATTGTGAGCCCTATATGGGACAGTGACTTACAATGTCTGTAAAGCGCTACGGAATATGATGGCACTATATAAGTAAGATTAATTAATAAATAATAGATAGATAATACCAGACTCAGTTACAGGGGAAATCAGCCTCCCCACAAAAAAAAAAAAAGTAATCAGATGTCCCCAAAGGTCTATTATGACCTTATGGGGACATAATGTTAAAAACAAAATAGAAAAGTAAAAAAAAAAATAAATAAATAAATAAATAAATAAATAAAATAATACGCCAAAAAAAAGCCCTTATTACAGGTTATAGCCCCACCCCCTACTACACCATAAAAAATAAAAATTACTGTAACAGAGTAAAAACTATTTTAAAACGTTTTTAGTAGCACTTTGTGTTTTGAAATAAAAAAAAATGAAAAGTGAAAAACAGACACGTTTTCCCTCCTCTTTTGTTTATATTTTCCCAGGTATAAAAAAAAATTAAAACACATGCAAAAATAAAAACAACATAAAAATAAAATTAAAGCCCTATGTGTCACCGAAAAAAGACGCAGAAATTAGTTGAATAACGCAAATGATAAAAATGTTATAGCCCTCAAAACTGCAAATACAAAAAAAACCTGATCTATTTGTTAATGGCAATGACATATCAAAAAAATAAAAAGAGACTAAAGTGAAAAAAAAGTAATAAAAAAAAATCAGTGTGAACATATCAAAACCACTCACAACTTCTTTTGCGAAAGGGGTATGCAGCTTCCTGGCACAGGAATGTACACAAAGGGCTAGATTCCCAGTTCACTTCTCTAGAAGCAGACTTCCAGAGTACCTTAGTGCCCTCTCATAGCTAATTGTAGTGTTTATATTTTAGATAAGCTTAGCAGCTGATGGTGGTACCTCTGACATTGTGAACATTAATCAGTAACAGAGCCGCCTCTGGAGAAGGTTGAATATTGCTGTTTGTAATATTTTAGATAATCTGGAAGACTTCCCTCCAGTAGGGGGTAATTTGAGGGCATCCCCATAGCATATGTGCCATTGTTCCACTGTAACCACAGTTGGGTAAACAGCATGAATTTTAACTGGAATAAAGTACCATCTACGATACACACTACACTTAGAGGATCTATGGAGCAGTTGGAGAGAGAAACCCCACTGCGAGTCAGAAAGTCAGGCACCCAAGTCTCTCTCCCATAGCCTAGAAGGGTACAGTATATGAAAGTTATTAGTAAGTATTTAAAAACTTCACTGGGGGGAGATCATATTTAACATCACTGAATTGCATTAATTTCCCACCTTCTATTACTTATGCTAAGGTGGTAATGCCACTTTGAACACAAGGCTTCAAATGTTCATCTGGTACCTTTAGTTGGATAACAGTTAAGGGCATCTCCTCAGTGGTGAAAGATGAAGTAGCTAAGGTATGAACCATTTTCCAACATTGCCTCTGAAAGGAGAAGTAATTGATAGGTAGACTCCAAAGTGTGAAAATCAATAAGGTGGAAGGATGTAGTCAGGGCCGGTTTTAGACAAAGTGTAGCCTTGGGCAAAATTAAAAGTGGGGCCCAAAATTCTCACAAACGCATTCAGTTGGTAAACACTGTGCAGAGTGCTGCTGAATTGATTTCTAGCATTAGGGTATTTGCTAGCATCTTAAAAGACATGTATCTTTATTAAATATCAATGCTATACAAAAAACAAATGTAAATATTATGTCCATATTGTTATGGAACAAAGCACACCATGCACTAACGTTACCAATAATACCTCTATACAACACCGGGTTTCTGCCCAAAAAATTCAGAGAAAAAAGTTCTGCTTGAAGGACTTTTCTCTACGCATTTTTTAAGCGGATTCGGGCACAGAAACCCAAACGGAGAATGAGCGCTAGTGTGAACATAGCCTTAATAATACCACCATACTGTTACTTCCACTGTACAAAAATCAATATTACCACAATACAGTGACAGATACCTCTTCCTACACAGATGCTCTGTTGCCCCTAATAATATATAATGCCAGATAGTGCCTTATATTTTGCCCTGCACAGTAATGATGCCCATAGTAATAATTCCCACTGTCATGCCCCTGCAAAGTAATAATGCCCCTCTCTGCCCACTACACACTTACAATGCCCACCTTTGTGCCCTTTACAAAATAATAAAGGCCGGCATTATTATTATGTGGGGGCAAAAAATGGACTATTACTGCTTTGGGGCAGAAAGGGAGTATTATTATTATTGTTAATAACACTCCCTTTTTGTCCTGCAAACAGTACAGCCCTCTTTGTGCCGTCACAGAATAATAATGATCCACTTTGTGTCACCTAATAGGTAATAGTGTCTTCTCATAGAGTACAGTAGCAACAATTAAATTATAGTGCCCCTTATCAGCTATAGTACCTTTTTGTTATAGTGCCCCCTTATTAGTTCTAGTTCCCCCTTATTAGAAGTGCCTTCTTATTAGTTCCCCTTTATTATGGTGCCCCTTTACTAGTTCTAGTTCCTCCTTATAATAGTGCCCCCTTATTAGTTCTAGTTCCCCCTTATTATAGTCCCCCCTTATTATGGTGACCCTTATTAGTTCCCCCTTATTATAGTGCCCCCTTATTAGTTCCCCCTTATTATAGTCCCCCCTTATTATGGTGTCCCTTATTAGTTCCCCCTATTATTTCCCCATTATTATAGTGCCCCCTTATTATAGTGCCTTCTTATCAGTTCCCCCTTAATAGTTGCCCCTTATTATAGTGCCTTCTTATTAGTTTCCCCTTATTATAGTGCCACCTTATTAATTCTTATGCCACCTTAAATTAATTATTATGCCCCCTTTTTCCCTTCAGTTCTAGTTTTCCCTTCAGTTCTAGTACCCCTTATTATAGTGCCTCTTATTAGCTACAGCGCTCATTTTCAGCTTTAATTCCCCTCTGTCCTCCAGAAAAATAAAAATCTTATACTCACCTAAACTGATCCCATGACGAGTGAATCTGATGAAGTCTCCCCTGCTCCAGAAGAGGTCTGGCACAGGCTGCGCGATGTAGTGACGTCATAGCACAGCCTGCGTCACTGCTTCAGTTGAAAGTGGTGTTCTCATGATCGGAGGCACCAAATAAAACGTTGGGTGCCCCGGATCCACTGGGGGTCCCTTTGGGTTTCGGGGCCCTGGGCGTCTGCTCAGTTTGCTTCCCCCCTAACGCCGGTCCTGAATGTAGTGGTGCCAGAGCTGTTTTCTCTATCTGCATCCATGGTTTAGCTGGTCATGCCCTCCACCATTGCCTAGCTTGAGATACCACAGTTTCTAAATAATAGCAAGTCGCTCAGCTCGTTTATGTCTGTAAAGTAGGTGTTTGGCTATTCTGGGTTAGGAACAATAGTCTGGGGTGTAACAGCATTTTAAATGCCCCAATTCTGCCTAGCAATCCTGACTTCTTCACTTTTCAGCCTTCATCATTGACAATAGCGGCAACTAATTTACTCTATATAATGTACCAGCTTGTGTAGTGATTTGGATCCCTGAATAGGTAATAATCTCCATTTGCATGTCTGAATAAGTCAGTATAAGGTCAGATATATTTAAAGGAAGAGCTTCTGTTTTTAGTTTATTGAGTTTATATGATATACAACCAAACTCATTAATGAGTCACATGGCCGCCAAAGAGGATTCTGGCATAAAGCAAAATTACCACCTATCGCCTTTATTATTATCATTCATCCTCAAGACCAGTGCAAGGGGCTCCATAGCCATAAGAGAGGAGTAAATCCTTAAATCTAGTATCCAAATATCCTGTAGTAAAGTATCAATTTGAGTGTTTCTATTTTTTTTTTTCTATATAGCCCAATTTATAAACTTGTCCCTTTTTGAAGGCCTTGTGGGCATTCCACAGGGTGAAAGGTCTAGGAACTCCTGAAATTCTTGTAGCTTCTGTTTATAAGTGGCATGGTTAAGTATATAGGTATCTCCGCAGACAATCAATAGAACCTTTTGTGTGGGTAGTAATGGTGGGTTTTCTGAAAGAAGCTGAGCTGATATTATATTGTAGGTTTTGTTGTTGAGTTGTTGAGTAAGGGTATCCTTAAAACATAACAACCTCCGGTACCTGAAATTGATTTAATGAGCTTCAAGGCCACACTGTTTTTAAAGGCAATCTGCACCCCTCTGGATTTACAGCAGTGATGTGCCTGAAATATTTTTGTGAAGGATGAGTGAGTAATTCTAAATCCATCTTTTTCCAAAATATGCGTTTCCTGAGAATAGAAAATGTCACAGACAAGCAACCTTGTTTCTTTCTACATAAAAGCTAATTTATGTGGGAAATTCAAACCCTTGACATTTAGAGAAGCAAACTTAGAGATGTGAGAATTAGACTCAAATATTCCAAAGTGTTCGGTTTTTAACAAAACCGAATAATTTGGAATTCGTCTTGAATTAACTAAAATGGCCGATTCTGGTAAGTTATTATACTCTGGAGTCTCTTTAGTCAGTTCCAGTCTATTGCTGCCTAGAGCCATGAGACTGCTGTAAAGCATATCAGTAAGCTCAAGCATGATGTCATCCTCAATTATCATGTACAGAAAATAAAATAAATCTACAATCCAAAAATAAAAACAGATTAGAAACAACTATCCGATTTTAATAAATAAATGGTAATGCATTTTTAGGGCCCATTCACACTATTTTTTTTTTGTTAAGCTATCCGTGACTGTACACAGTACCATTAAAGTGAATAGGACAATTCACACATCCATTATTTTTCATGGTTGGCAAAACGTTGAGAAAAAAACAGGGCTTCTTGACTAATGAAGGGACTGTTACTTACCTAAACAGATTAATAGTGATGCCCTCATTGCACCAAAGAGCTCATTTGCATATTGACAAAAACCACAATCTATTGCCAATGGAGGCACTGATTCACAAGAGGAAGACCTTAACCAGATATTCACCTAGAATATCAACTGAGCCCGGCAGATATATAGGTTATTCTCATGGCAGACTCCTTTTAAATATACATACTGTGCTGTAGTAGTTAATTCACTTCCAGAATTTAGTCAAACTTAAATTTATGTTGAAGGGGTATACAGATGCTGGTAAAAGCATGACTGAATGGATTCAAGGAGGAACATCACAGGGCATATCTGGCTGCTGGTACATACCATGGAATGAAAAATGCTGTTTGATTCAGGTGACCCTAAGCAGTGCTGGGTTGATATACTGGGTTCTATTGACAGACTCCCTTTAAATATTTTAGGAAACAATAGCTGGACTTTCATTTAAAATCTAAACTATCTAAAAAATGTTAAAATTTTGGACAATTGACCATGTATATTGGGTAATTGGATAGCTGATAATGGTCTTGTGCACATTTTTTTTTAATATGTAGAGTGGAATAACATGTGACAGTGTTATTTGTCATGGGAACAAAGGATTGAACATGTTGAAATCCAACGTGTAATCCTACTTTCTCTTTCCATCTGTCATTAAGTACGCTATATACTATATCATTGAATGATCCTGCCTAAATTGGCAGATTTAGCTGAGTTGTATATAATGTATATTACCAACTTGACTTGCAGGCATAACAGACATTAGATGTAGAAGGCAATTGTGGTTCTCTGGGAATCTCTTGGCTTAAATTTATGTAATGCTTGGGTCATCCACTATTTTTCACTAATCTCACTTTCTACACCATGGACATTGTGTTCAGAGTATTTCCAGGAACATTTGAAACCCAATTTTAAAAAAAAAAAGAATTTTGAAGATATACCATGAGACAAGTTCATTCATATGAACCTTGTGATCTGTAATACAAAGACACGGGGTGTGATTAGGAGCTACACAAATATCCAAGGGAGCTACAGCATTGTGCCAAGCAACCAATTACATATCATGATTGTTAGGATTTACCAGCAGTCAGACTCCTACTGGTAACACATTGATGTCATATTGTAGAGATATTGTCAATTTTTAACTACATATTTAAGTAAAATTAAATCCCACTAGCTTTCAAAATATGCATATACCTTAACCCAATCTTGAAAACATATAAGGGTAACTTCAGATCAACCTATACATAAGCATAACTATAACTTTCAGCTGCCCTTATCAACATATTAGTGTCAATTTCATTTTATAAATATGTTATCAAAATGGTAATTGCATGCTTTCCTCTCTAGAAAGAGACTTACAAAGGTGGCATTATTACTATATAGGGGTGGGAAAGCTATTTCAATTACTGACAGAATATGTAACTCCAAGTCTATTTATTTCAATTTATTCAACTGTCTCAATATATTCAGACAGAAAACTTCAGGAAGAATGAATACATTCACCTTGAAATCAAACCAGTTGACTTTGTTGGAACTTGGTTTTAAAACTGGATCAGCATTACTTTCTGAAATAAGCTCTGACAATGTTGATCAAAACAAAGTAGCTACTCAGTTATTGAACTGACAGTTTTTCCACTTTCTAAGATGCGATGCCCTGAAAATTAACAACGTAGATTCTGGCCACTCATTGCCATTCAAATGTTCATAAAGTCTTCTCATTATCTGACATTATCAATTGCACATAATCACCGGTGTGCACATCACATTGAAAATTGAAGCTGTCACACTTGTGATTGGTGTTTTTGCAATACGCCTTGAATGTTACAAGCATAGCTGTGTGTGAGCAGTGACTAAGCTTTAGATATTAAAGCCTAATTTGCTACTCTACAAAATTACAAATGTGTTTATACATAAAAGTCAAAAACTGGATTCACAGATGTTTTTTATAGAATTTTGTTTCTATGCATTTAAAGAAAATTAAAGAAAATATGCTGACATAAAAGGATAATTTCATTCTATATTTGTAGCATTGTCAGAAGATAAAGTAGCATATTTACAACAACATGTTCGTTTGAGTCAAATGTTACTTACTGACTTATTCGTGACTTTTGGTATTCAAACCCAGAACCTCCCATGTCCCAGACAGTACCTCTTCTCGCCGAGCTACTGGTGAGCATGGACAGCTTCTTTTCCAAATAAATTGTCTAGTTTCTTGCCTCATTAGATTCCTTGTCTTCTTTGCCTGGTTGCCTCCGCCTTTCTGCTTCCTGTATAAACCTGACCAATGTACTTCCTCCTTGCTGGATTACTGTGACTCCTGCTGCTGTGTTCCCTCAATCTATAACTGCTACTGCTTTCTGTGTACCAAACTTTGCTTTTGACCACATCTCTGTCAATGCTATAAACTATTGCAACTTAATTGTATACCAAACCAGAACTGTTACTTGACACTGCTTGCTTTAACCCTTTTTTGACTGCCCAACAAAAATATATGTCAGGAGAGCACAAGGACAATATGACTTGGTATGGTACAGCTGTACATTTGTGGCCATTAACCCTTTAGTTTCCATAGTCGATTGTGACTATGGCATTTAAAGGGTTGAATATCTTTTACCAATTGATGCTACCTGTGGCATCATAGGAAAGCACCATTCAGTTGCCATGACAACCAGGAGCTTATTAAAAGTTCCTATATCTGTCATTGTATTACAACTAAAATACATAAGTTTTATTTTTATATTTAAAAAAAAAAAAAAACAATCGAAAAATCAAATGTTCAAGTCCATTTGGGGGACTAAAATGTAAGTTAAACAAAATAAAAAATTCAAAATACAAATGCAGAATAAACCCGAAAAATTCTAATCTCCCCTCTTGGCTTTTTACACATAAAAATAAACAAGCAAAAAATACATATAATTGGTATTTCCCAATCCAAAAATGCATGAACTAATTAGATATAAAAGTATATATCCTGTATTGGTAACTGAAAAAAAAATCAAGTGTACCCAAAGCACTTTTTTTTTTTTTTTTGGTAACCTCACCCCTCTGAACAAAAGTAAAAGCAATCAAAAGGCAACCCATAGTACCAATACAAACTGTAGCTAGAAATTGAGAAAATATAGAAATAGAAAAATGCTTTGAAGGTCAGAATTTGAAGATGCAAAAAAAGTTGTACAGTTGTTTTGAAAAACATTTTTCCCCTCATTTTAACTCCTTAAGGAAGCAGTTTGAGCACTGATGCTTGGCATCTTTTTTTCATATTTTCCTTCCCTGCTTTCCAAAATTCATACATTTTTTTTTTTTGTCTGTCAACATTTTTCTGTTAACATAGTTAAGTAATGGCTTATTCTTTGAGCGAAAAGATATACTTTTGATTGGCTCCATTTTGGGATACATATGATGTTTTGATTAACTTTTAACGTTTTTGAGGGGTCCATGTGAAAAAAATCTACAATTTTATCATTTATTATTTGCATTTTGTTTCTACAGCATTCACTCTGCATTAAAAATAAGATGGCAACTTTTGTGGTTCATTGCGATTATACCCTATTGTAGTGTAGTTAGCAGTGTAATGCCATGGGTACAAGAGCTGTGACTGCAGAATAATTTCTGGCCTGGGACTAGCCACCTCCAGCAAATTAACCCCTCGAATGCCATGATCAATAGCATTGATCATGGCATTGCCCCCTGAGCATTGCCCCCTGCCACCCCTCAGACCCCGCAATATTATCGGGGCCTCCTGACTGCCTATATACAGTTTACATGTATTGCAGTACATTGCACTGAGGATCAGAAATCCCAGGTTCAAGTCCCCTTGTGGGACAGTTAAATAAATAAATAAATAAGATAAAAAAAAAATTAAAATAAATAAAGTTCAAAAATCCACCTTTACATAAATAAACAAACATGTTATGTATTCCCGTGTGCGTATTAGTCCCCACTTTTCAAAAAAAAATTATCCCTTACTGTGAACGTCATAAAAAAAAATACCGCAATGCGCAAATTAACATTTTTTTATGGCATTCACCTTACTAGATAAATAACGCTATTTTTGGAAAAAGCAGAGTTATATGCATGTGGGGATATCTAACATATTGATTTATTTTATTTTGTGTTTTCTAACCTAGTCTTTTTTTTTTTTTACTTTTTTTTTTCTAATAGTTTATTTTGAACGTTTTCAACTTTTTTTTTTTCTACTATTTTTTTCCAGTTCCACAAGGTGATTTGAACCTGAGATGTGCTGATCCACAGTGCAATGTCCTGCAACACATTGTATTGCAGTACTTCACACATAGGCTTCCTTTATGTAATAGGGAAAGGCAGTCAGGCCATTGCTTGAGATGTAATAGTAGGGTGCTTATCGAGAAGGGGTTAAGGTACATATACAGAAATACAATCTGTCCTGCAAAAACAAGTCCTTCCATGGCTAGGAATTAATAATAAAAAATAAATAAATAAAAGCTTTTGGAAAATTGAAAGGAAAAAACAAAAGTGAAATAAATAAAAATTGGTCTTGTCCAGAATGGGTTAATAACATTCTTTTTGATTGTTTCAGCCACTGGACTTTACCTTGACACAGACATAACCCAAATCCAAAACAAGGATGCAATATCCAAGGTGGAGTGACTGTCCCCTTCTACTAAAAACTGTGTTTGTCTTGGAATAAGCCCTGCTGTTCAAGCATCAGGACTGATGCTAATGAAATGCTGACATGTCTTTCTACATACTACTTTATGGCAGTTTGCCATCTCGGAAATGGGCAGAATGCTTGATCGTCAGAGACCATGCACCAAAGTATTTAGGCACTAAAACTGGAAAAACCTTCTCCGAGATGGCAAACAAGATTTACATTCTCACTGCCATCTCAACGGCCATAAAATGAGGCAAATTTTTAGAGTGTCAGTGTTTCCATGATGCTTTATACTTGTATTTGGTAAAATTCAAACTGATATTTTCTGAGTTTTTTTTTTTTTAAATAAACATAGCCACACTGTTATCTAGTATACAGATGTAACAAGGTTTGAAAGAATGCTGCCATATTGTCACAATTCATATAATATTTTATATATATATTATATTTATGGATATTTTCAGCATTTGTCCTATATCAAATCTGTAAATGTTTATTGAAGTTCCACTAATGGTTAACTATTGACTGAAATTGAATCTAGGTACCGCTGTCTCAGGTTACATGGATGAAATCCAGTTCTACAAGTGTCATGTGATGGTAAGTGGTCACTGCTATAGATTTTGAAAAGCTCCATGTTGCACCTGTATAATGCACATAGATCTTAAAGGAAGTTGTTTTGCTTTAAGGATACACTTGTAAAAATTGGAATAATTCATTTTTAAAGGCCAACCACATCTACACATTTTATTATAATAAAGGTGTTTAAAAATGGCCAACTAGCATATTTTTTTCTAATGCATATCATTTTTGTGAAATCATGTATTTATCATTCAAAGTATTCCCATAAAGCACTCTGGCATTGGTGGATTTTTCACTATTGAAAAATACCCTAGAGGGAAGATCTTGTATTAAAGTTCATACTCAAAATCAACTTTTCTGTAGAAGGGCAATATGTCTTTTCCAAAGCTATTATTGCTACTTGATGGCTTAAGGAAGAAAATAAAGAATTATAGTAAAGGAATTCTATGTGCATTTTGGCTGCCAGCACTAAGTGGAACATTTTTATGTTTTATTCGCTGTTTATTAGAGCTACAAATCACAGCAAAGGTCAATTAGTATGATTGTAAATGTTTTTATGACTGCCAGTCAGTCCTTACATCTTAAAACTTCATACTAAGCATAGAAATTCATCAAAATTGATCAAACACGACATCATATTATACATTGTTTATTTAATTTCATATATATGGTAGATAGCTTTCATGTTGGATCAACAACATGTTTAATATGTACATGCTGTAGCAGTCTCAACATCAACAACCAAAAATGCAAAAGATTAACACTACAAAAAAATACAGAAAATTCTTGAAAACATATAAAGATAAACATGAAAAAGCTCATGCAAGCTCATATAATTTTTTTTTTTTTTTAAATTTTGTAAGGTTCTATGTACATCACCATATTTGCAATCCTTATGACTTGATCCAGAACATACCACCTGTAGAATTATATAACTTAGTGCTGTTCTTGCAACACAGTACAGGCTTGTGTCTACTGAATACAGTAGACAAATGCTTAAGGGCTTAAAGGGGTTGTGTAAAATACTGTATACTTAGGTGAATTCTTACTCACGTGTTGACCCATAAGATAACATTATTGGAGGATTAAACTTCTTATAAAAACATGGAAATTTATTAAAGTCTTCATGGTAAAATAGATACAGAAAAAACTTCCAGAATAACAGAAATATCAGTCAATGTCTTATTAGCTTACATCATGGTAGAAGCTCATAGTTAGGTTTCTTTAATCTGGATCTCTTGCAGTTCCATCCTGGCTCATGTTTGTTCATCTGTGTGTTGGACTCTGTGGGACAATCCCGACACCTCTCAAGATGTCAGAGAAAGACAGACCCAGACATGTGTGTCTGTCAATCATTTATATTTATGAGAAGGGGTGTTCCCCCAACATCCTCAAACTCTTTGCAACTGTATTTGGAAAACACTAAAATAAGTGTACCCTTACCACACCCATGTACCATAAGATAGAAGAGTGGTGTTAGCGGAATAGAATTAACCCTTACATGCCATGAATATTGTAATCTAATAACATTTAATAGGTTGTACCATGAACAATTTACTGAACAACAGTATAGGGAATAAGTGTCTGACTGGAGGTCCCAAGTCTCTCTGTTGAAATGGAGTCACAGCCCTGCATGTGTGCTTCAGCACAACTCATTTCTGCACTCAGTTTCTTTTTGGCAGTCTCCGAGTAACGAATGGAGTGACGGCACACATGCGCAACTGGTGTTCCATTCTAATACGGGACTTCGGACCCCTGTTTTTATGTTCAGTGGGGTCCCAATGGTTGGACGTCCACTAATCGCATCTAGACATGTTATGGCTATGTCATGACCATATTTCCTTTCTGTGACTAGAATAAAAAGACTAGAGCTTAGATTTTGACATCACAATGAAGTCGTAGCCTAGTTATAATGATACTACAACTTTAGATGCAAGTACTCATTTGAAGGCAGAAGCAGAATAAAACTTCTACTTCATGTTTCTGCGTCTGTGTGAGATAGGAGAGAGATGGGGAAACCGTAACTGAAACTGGGGTATATTACTGTCATCTTAAAAATGTAACAGGATATAGGTGCCATATTTAGAAGGATAGTTTTGTTCAAATTGAAGGGTGAAAAGATGAGCAGTTTTACATGTAATTATTCTTTGCACCTATTCAGGACATTTAACGATTCTGTGTCACTGTCTACAAACATCTGAATTGTAGAATTTTTTTTTGTTTTTAAGTTCTGGTGAATATGCTGTATAAAAACATCAAGATATTGACCTATACATAAGTGATCTGTACGTATGAACATACAGCTTGAACTTTTAGTTGTGCATCTTGTGCATTCACACCAGTAACATAGTGGAAGATTATTGGTAAAGATGAAATAATTGACCAATCATTCTTATATCTGTATAAATAATTTTGCGCGCTATCAGTTTTAGTCTATTTACATTGAGTGATCATTGTACTCATTTGTTAGTAATGGAATTTGACTGACATTTATAAATGGACCTTTACATGATGACGCCCAAGCATAAACCAGAAGAAGAATTAAGCTGCACATCTGTGGACATTTTCCTGGTTCCTCACTATACTCTGTTAATTTCTTATAGGTTGTTGGATCTTAGCAGTGGTTATCAATATTGTAGCACTAGCACATTTTTCAATCTATTGATATATAATAGGTAACAGTAAGGAAGGAAGTTCATAGCTGGTTTGATATTTCTGCTGGTCATTGAAAATTCTAGAACCAATTTCTACTTTAAATATGCTTTACTACATATACTCTATAATTTATTAGGTCAAAGGTAAAAGAAAAAGGTTGTTTATAATTTGTTTTGAACACCTGTGGGTTACACTCTCTCTATATATACTATTTGTAGGGTTATTCTCTTATGATAACCCCGAGATGTATGCCTTACTACCACTACTGTTCCCCTATTTCATAGGGACATGAACACAATGTGAGAAAGTTTCTTGAACTGGATAACCCTTTCAATCATGTTCTATTTACACAGCAACTAAAGATTTTTATAATAGCAAAGGAAACTGTATCCCTGCTTAAGGGTTTTAGGTAAAACATACTGTAAAGAACTTGACTGTTGGAGTAGAGCCATAAAGTAAAATAAGAATTCAGGTAATGCGAGGCCTCCCTGTTGTTTCCAATGTATGAAGGTGAGTCTTGCTATTCTTGGAGAGTGAAAGAAGGATTTTGATGGTGCACATGTTAATGTCTGAAATGGTTACAATAACCAGGCAGAATATTTTTATTACAATATATTTCACTCAAATATAAGAAAATCTTGTCCCCCCCTTTCCAGTTAGTAAGGTTATATTGCGTAATGCGTAGTAGTGAGGAGTAACTGAAGGAGAATGTGTAATCCAGATTTTATGGTATCTTAACTCCCAGTTGCAGTCGATTGCCATGCAAAACTGAATATTTTACACTATTTTTTTTTCTTTAAAGAACTATTGAGAGAGAGAGCAAAGAATTCCAACATTTCGGTGGGTAGATAGAGTTGCTCAAATTCTCAGTGGAAATACTTTGATTTAAAGGCAATATTCCGGAGTCACAACTTCTCAATCTTTAAGTAGAAAAATGTTACTCTGACCTGTTGTGTACCACATCTTTCTAATCCTAGATGGTGATTTTAATACAGGGCAACTGTGAAAGGAGAAAAGAGATCACCAAAAACAATGCGTTATATCAGAAACAGCAAGACAGCTATGTGAAAGTGTTGTACAGATTCTACAGGAATAAAATGGAAAGAATGTTTTTAAGACTATTTAGAAATGTGCCTAATTTTGCATTTAAAAGCAAATAAACAATGGAAAAAAATCACTGCGAGGATATCTAAAGCCTTTTCTTGGTATTTTAACCTCTCATCACTTTATGCTATACCCCCTTTAAAATTCTAATTCTATGCAAATTTCTGTTTATCTTTTTTCATCTCTCCAAACTTGATGTATTCCTTTAGTGTGTTGTTTAGATGTGGAATGTATCCTATTATTGAACAATATCATGATCTGCTTGTCTAACTTAATATTTATGGAAATATAAAACTTTTCTAAAAAGCTAAAATTGAAGATAAAACTATACAGAAATTCTAAGGTTAGAACATGATAAACATTAAATATATGGTGGAAGAATGCTGGCAGATTATGAGATGGATAACACCTGTCATCTTATACAATAGTTATATAAACGTGGAAAGAAAAGAATCATATCTGTTATTAAATTATATTTGGAATTGCTAAAACATCAAGAATAAAAATGAAAATTAAATGGTAAAAAAATCTTCTATAGATTTATTTGTAATATTTAAGTTAACTGTTAAGTTAGAATCAGAAGTGAAAAGTAAAATCAACATTATTATAATTACCATATAAAATAAACAGCATGATGTTAAAAGCAGAAAATTGTGGCTGATGAGCTCGGCTGATTAACATTGTGAAATCAGAATGACATCTATATTTACCATAGTTCAGTTGTATATCGTATTACTAATCAGTGCCTTGCGCAAAACAAGAACTTGTAAGTCAGATTTTAACTTAGTTAATATGACTTACATATATGTGGGTGTACAAGCCTTGAGAGTAAAACTTTACAGTGGAGTTTTGATACAACTATTCAAAAATACAACTATCCCGGGAGCTCTACTCTCCAATAAGTGGCAACAGATATCAAGGACTTAGCATTGTGCTGAAAACAATGTTCAGTATGTGCATTCTCAACTCACAATTTGACAGAAAGCTGGTAATATCTCAGAAAATACTGTAGAACATGCATTCTATAGGTGATTTACTTTATTTTACTGCCAGCTACTGGATGCCCCTTAATTTGTTTTCAAATGTTTTTACTTGGTACCATTATGGAAGCTTATTTCCTTTGTGAGGTCTTGTTGCTATTTTGTTGATGCTGCACAGGCTCAGATTGGCCCACAGGAGAGAAGATGAATTCCCCAGTGGGCCCTACCTCCCTAACTTCTGCAAGAATAGTGCAGAGTATAGTATATTTACTGCACTACATACAGATAGGCAACATACAGCATCTCGCGCAGTGAATGCACTGATTTAATAAACTGGGTAGCATACTCAACAAAACTATCCATTTTATTATATAATGTGGGAAAATAGCTTGGTAGCAGCAGAACGACCGAAACAGTCAAAGACAGGGACACAGTGTCTGGTGAAAACAGGATATTGCCCCTGTGTTTTTATTTTGAAAAAATAAACAAATAAATTTCAGCCTTAACTTCAGGAAAAAATACAAATATAAACCTGCTCTGCTGAGCTCTAACTAAACAAAAACTTCCCTCACTATACAAGTGGCTTACTACCAGAGGAAAACATAATCAAGGTTTTCTTACCAGACCGCACAGACCCAGACACGTCCTGTCTCTCCCAGGATCTGCCCAGAAGTGCAGGATCTTCATCCTTTTATGGCTAACACCTGGGCTGAGTTATACTCAATACATGGACCACCTTGATGATCACCATACATAGATGAGGAACCTGGGGGAGATAAAGCGACATTCCAGCACCCTGCCATATATATATATCTTAGTGGCATTGATGGCTGTATAGCAGATACCCAGCATGAATTCTATGCCACTCTTGCTGCATGACACTATTTATTTGGAATTGTTTATAACAATGTTGGTAGCATTTTACACTTGTATTGGGTACCGTATGTCATTAGTGTATATCAGTCATACTGTATGGGAATCTTGTGGCACAAGTGTGTGGGCAAAATATAGCTTGATAGTTTTGGAGTTAGCCTTATTTCCGACATGGGGGTCTCTACTCTGTCTATCAAGGTTGTGAAGGCACTAAAGTCCATCTGTATAGACCTAAATGCAATTAAAGCACCATCCTCTAAAATAATTAAGGCTAAAGAAAAATC
This sequence comes from Leptodactylus fallax, assembly GCA_947044405.1. Classification (NCBI taxonomy): domain Eukaryota; kingdom Metazoa; phylum Chordata; class Amphibia; order Anura; family Leptodactylidae; genus Leptodactylus; species Leptodactylus fallax. Next base: position 8,487 of record CAMRHE010001844.1, on the reverse strand, counting down.
TCAGGTGACCGGTTCTAAAAACGTATTATGTGGAAAGAACAATACAAACAAACCAAGTCTATCTACAGTGTCAAAATGAGGTACTGTGTATATATGCAACAGCAAATAGTTAAATTAATAGACTTTATGAAGCTCTATAAATGTATTATTTTTGACCAATTATATATGCAGTAATATTCCCAATGGCCTTTGACCCATTGAAATTGAATAGCTGTGTATTCTATCTTTGGCTAATGCTATCCTTCTTAAATTAATTCACATTAGTTTTGCTTAGCTGCAGGGTGAGTGTACCTCATTTAAGCAGCTGTCACCCAACTGTGTACATTATACCTTTACTAATTTTGTTTTATAACTTCTTGGTCAAGGTTAGGAAATTGAAGGAAAATAAATTGAAGTGTACTTCCTCGATATATTTCTTTAGATTAATGTGATAATATATCTTGGTATATAAAATAAATTGAATCTAAATGCTTGCCAATAGGAGCTATCCATATCCATGTTTGTAAAGCTATTGATCTGTTTTTCTCTAAATATAATATATTTCAAAGTGATTATTAAATGGTGAGCCAATTTGTTTGGATACTTGACATATGCAATGGAGCGTTATGCTTCTCTAATATCATATAAACATAAAGTACACTGTAATTGCAATATTGAATGACTGATCTGTGTTTTACAGTGTCTTCATGTTGTATACTTATGGTGTTGTCACAGTTTCTGAAGATCATTTGAAATTGGATTGTGTCACTGATCGATTTATTTTAGTCTGTTGTAAGATATAGCAACAGAAAATATGTATATACAGTATGATGTACTTATCTTCTGTTCTGAACCTTTCAACCTCAATAGGCACTTATACCTATAGGGAAGCTATAATAATTTAAGATATGTTGTGCTTTCCTAACAAAGGCAAGCTCTCCTGCTTGTAGAACTTCTACTACTTTATAGGCAGGTACCTTTTGCAGTTAAACCAAGAGTGTTTCCATCTAAACCTATATTCACATGACAATGAAAATCTGCTGAATGATGTAGGCAGTGAATTCCCTAGTCTCGCCCCTCTTAGTGCAAGTAAGCCTTGCCTATGACTTTTTTTCCTATACATGTAGAGGAAGCCCCTTTGTCACATTTGCTGGAAATCTCTCTGTACCGAATTGTAATTAGGTCGCCCCAAAGCAATCTTTTTATTAAACTGAATAACCCTAAGTTTGATAACCTGTATTTTTACTCTAATCTACCCATCTACCCGGTAACCACTTTGGTTGTCCTCTTCTGCATCTGATCTAGTTTAGCTATGATTTTATTTGCTTTAGCAGCACTGGCTGCTGAAATGAAGTTTGTCTTTTAAAGTGCTAGTTTTACCCAGTGTTTTTAATACATAATTGTAGAACTTGTCTCCATATCCTAGGTGCATAACTTTTGCGCTTATCCACGTTAAAATTTTCCATTTGCTTTCCTAAATCCTTCTGAAATATTACACTAGCCTCCTCTATTTTGACTACTTTACAGAGCTTAGTATCATCTGTAAATAATGAGATTCTACTCCTTAAGCCCTCTAATGAAATATTAAACAAGGGCCAAATACTCACTCACTGGTGACTGTGACCCAATTAGCGTGTGTACCATTAACAATCAACAACCACCGTCACACATTTTGCCCTAGTGGGAGAATTCTCATTTTATGTGCCACCCTTTTATGTTACACAATATCAAATACCTTTTAAAACTCCAGATTACAGTACCTGTACATCCTCCACCAGGTCAAGTCTGGAACTTATCTCCTCATAAAAGGTGATTGGATTAGTCTTGGGAATAATCCCTCCTAAACCCATGCTGATGCTGTGTTTTTTTTTTTTTAAACTCGTTTTATTGAAAATTGCATACCAGACACAAGAAAAGAAAGCAAAACATATACATAACATGTTGCGCACCAGAAAAACAAGAATTTAGATGTAAATTCACTCAACGCACTACATCACCACCTCGTCAGGCCCTCGCCCACTCCCCATCTGGACCACATAATATAGACTCGGTGCATAAGGAGATATTCATGACATACATAATACTGTATACATCAATTATACATGTACAAAAAACAAGCAGGCAATAAATCAAGGGTAACAACAAGGGTACACTCCAAAATGAGAGGTCGCGGATACTCCGGGCGTCTCCACCCCTCACGGCATGAGTAAATGAATGGCAGAACGCAATGAGGGAGCCGTATATTGGGTTACCGAAGAATTGCACCATGTTCCCCATACCTTATGGAATTTCTGAGGGCACCCTCTCCCTTTATACACAATCTGGTTAAAAGGAAGAACAGTATTAACAAGTGGGGGTCTCGGAGCCATCCATCGCAGTGCGATAGCTTTCCTGGCATAGAATAAAGACTCCCTCAAGCAGATTCTAACATGGTGTTGCCATAATTCTTCATCTAATACGCCAAAAAGGCATATCTCTGGGGTTAATGGTATAGGTTTAGCCAGAACTTCCGCCAGGAGATCCACGACCCCTTTCCAAAAACCTTGTATGACCGGACAGTCCCAAATCATATGCCAAAAATCTGACTGTGGGCAGGGACACCTAAGGCAACCTGGGTTAGGCAGACGTCCCATTTTGTAGAGACGGGAAGGTGTCAAGTAACATTGGTGTAGAATATATGTTTGAATCAGTTTGTTATTTACTGAGGGTGACACATGTTGAGGAGATTCAAGGATGTCTTGAAACATCTCATTTGCGAGAGTTGGGATATTTATGCGCCACCGCGTCAGGGCCGGGGCTTCCAATGTGGATACCTTGACCTGTATCAGATGTGCATATGAAATAGATATCAAACCCCCAGGGCCCTGCGAGCGAAGTATTCCGATAAGCGGATACTCAGATATGTTGTCCATCCGATCTGGGAACTGAGAAGAGAGTGCATGTCGAATCTGTAAATATCTAAAGAACTGTGTTCTAGGGATGCCATAGGAAGAGCTCAACGAGTCAAATGTTTTAATAACGCCTTGGATGTACAGGTCACTAAGGGAGGACACGCCATACTGCGCCCAGGCCCGGGTGCCAGGCAGGGCAAACAACGTTGGCAGACCAGGGTTGTGCCAAAGCGGGGTCTCCGCAGGTATATCAGAGTAAGCGGACACTTTTTTCGCCTGACGCCAGACCTGTCCCGCCAGGGCATGAATGGGCAACAATTTCCCCCTGAACATGGCCGGGTGTTCCAGCATCGGCCACAGATTACGCAGACCCAGGTGGTGAGCCAGATGTGCCTCAGACCCCGGCAGGGGATCAGATAAGAGCCATTTCCTAATAAAATGGAGCTGACCTGCCAGGTAGTAAAGGAACAGATCAGGGAGTGACGTACCCCCGAGCTGCCTCGGTCGTTGTAGAGATGACAACCTAAGCTTCGATCTAGAGTTTCCCCATATAAAGGAAATAATGAGGGAGTCCATTTGTTTAAAAAATCTAAGGGGGACAGACACAGCAGAATGGCTTATAGCATATAGACATTTAGGTAGCACTATCATTTTAACGAGGTTGATTATACCAGCCACCGACAAAGATTAAACTTAGCCCTAAGGTGCGGGATGAGCGGAAAAATGTTCTGTTCCAGAAAACACCTATGGTCCCTAGATATAAAAATGCCCAGATATTTGCAAGTTGAGACTGTCGTCAACCCACATACCACATCTCCCTCAGCTACTCTCAACGCGCGGCCAATATGCATGTATGAGGACTTAGTCCAATTGGTCCGCAGGCCAGAATAATTACCAAACTCGTCAATTATAGCCATGGCTCTTGGCAGGGACTGGGAGGGGTCACTCATGAACAGGAGTAAGTCATCGGCGTAGAGTGCTGTTCTCTCCTCCCGGGTGCCTATCACTATGCCTCTATATATGGGGTCGTTCCGAAGCAGTATTGCCAAGGGCTCCACCGCCAAAGCAAACAGTAGCGGTGACAATGGACAGCCCTGTCTTGTACCCCTACCCAAGGGAAAGTAGGAAGACAACGTGCCATTAATTGACAGCACCGCTCTAGGGGAACTGTATAAAAGGGAAATCCAGGTAATAAACCCCTCTCCAAATCCGTACCCTCGCAACACCTGTAATAGGAAAGGCCACTCGACAGAGTCGAACGCCTTTGTTGCGTCTAAAGAAGCCATCGCCCAGTCATGTGAGGATGATGCACCAATCTGAGTTATCACCTGAACCCGTCGGAGATTATCCGATGTGGATTTTCCAGGCATAAAGCCTGTCTGATCGAGATGGACAAGATCAAGAACAACTGAATTTAGCCTTTTCGCCAGCATTTTAGTAAGGAGTTTATAATCTATATTAAGCAGTGATATAGGCCTATATGAGCCACAGTCCAGCGGATCCTTGTCAGGCTTAAGTAACAGGATAATGGTGGCGTCGTAAAAGGACTCCGGAAGACTGCGGCCCACAAAGGCAGCATTGTAACATTCAAGCAACACCGGGAGAAGCAGGCCCCCGTACTGGGCGTAAACCTCCACTGGGATGCCATCCGGACCCGGCGATTTGCCTCTTGCCATATCTGCCAGGGCTCCCGAAAGCTCCTCTAGCGTAAAAGGGGAATCTAAAAGATCACGTTGGTCTTCCGACAAAGCAGGAAGGGGGATCAAACCCAAATAGGTAGCAAGCTCACTGTCAGTGACTCTAAGCTTGGAGAGGTATAGCTCACTGTAATACCTATAAAATCTGTCACTAATGGCCAAGCTATTGGACAACACCTCCCCCCGTCTCTGAATTCCCTCGCAGTACTGCAGGTGAAGCTGTGTTTTGATGTATCAGTTGGGCCAGAAGGCTGCTTGACTGGTTACCCAGTTCGTAAAACTTCTGTTTGCTAAAAAACAGAGACCTACGCGCCTTGTCATGTAATATGTGCAGATATTGTCTACCCGTCTGTAACCATTGAGATCTAGCCTCATCAGTTGGATTAGCCATGTAGGCGGCTTCGAGCGAAGCACACTGGGTCGCCAAGGTGGTCTCCAACAGCGAGGATTCCCTCTTTACAAAGGAAATGGAGGACTTAATACAACCCCTAAGATATGCCTTCATGGTTTCCCATAAGAGGAGCGGAGAGGTATTTGGGGAGTTAATGGTCAGAAATGTCTGAAGTTGATCAGGTATTCGATCATGTGGTACAAATAGTTTCAACCAAAATGGATGGATTCGCCAACCCTGTCGTGACTTAGCAGCCGTACTACTATTTAATTGGACCAACAAAGGGGAATGATCAGACAATGCCCGGGGTAAATAGGATATAGTCTGTAACAAAGAACATGCCTTCGTATTTCCAAAAACATGGTCAATCCAACAGAGTATGTCTGTTGGCAGAGTGACAGGAAAAGGTGCGGGCCTCCGGAAACCGGACCCGCCACAAATCCAACCACCCCAGTTCATGGATCATTCTGGCCATTGTAGTAGGGCGAGGCAGAGAGGGGGAACTCGGCTCAGCAGAGAACCGATCCAAGGCAATATCCATAACTTTATTGAAGTCACCCAGACATAAAGTAATGGCCCCAGGGAATCTGGTCGCAAACTGCGCAGCCTGCTGGAGCACAGCGAGATCAGACGCCGGTGGCAGGTACACACCCAGGATAACATACAAGACCGAGTCCACCCAGGCCTGGACAAAAACGTATCGTCCCTCGGGGTCCCTCACCATAAGGCCTGGCTCCCACCTGAGTCTACGATGCACCAAGATGGACACCCCCCTGGAATAGGAAGTATGTGTAGAGTGAGCCGCCCACTGAACCCATGGCTTCTGAAGTCGTCTGGAATTGTCTGGAACCAAATGAGTTTCCTGAAGGCATATGAGGTGTGGGTCAGCCCTCCTAATCTGAGAAAAAACCAACGACCTCTTTCGTGGGCTGCCCAGGCCCCTCACATTCCAAGATAATACACTAAATGTCGCCATAGTTGTCTAAGAATACAATCATGGCAGTTCAGGACCCCAAAAGCGACCCGCATATGGGTGTGCAGTACGTGGCTGAGTGAGACACAAAGTGGTGTGCAGCAACCTAAGAACAATATATAAACGAAATGAACCATTACACCCCTAAAGGTTGTGAGACATATTGTTAACATAAATAAACAATATTCGTTAAAATAACCGTGGCTACAAAAAACGGGGGAAGAAGTGCACCCAAAGTGGTTGGTATACGGGGCACTGTCTTAAAAGTATAGATGATCAATAGGCTAGGGGATATACTTTCAACAGCGCCAGGTTCACATGAGTAAGTAGGATACACTGGCGCCTCGGGGCCGCCAGCCAGGGTAACTATAAGGATACAGGATGATATAGGAACAGAACCGCACATTATCATAGAACTACTATACAGTAAACAAGGGCATCCCGTAAAACATAAGTTCTTATGCATGGTCCAACCGGACCCCTCACCACACGCCCTCAGGATCATCGCCTCGGAGATCGAGGTAGAAGAGATAGCCAGTCCTCCACATCCCTCGGTGAAGTGAAGAAGAGGGACCTGCCGTCATGGACGACCCGGAGACGTGCTGGGTAAATCATGGAGTATTGTATAGCCTTTTCTCGCAGCCGCCTTTTAACGGCCACGAAGGATGCTCGGGTCTTCTGGAGAGCCGCCGAGAAATCTGGAAACATGGCCACCGCAGCTCCGTTGTACTTAAGCTCGCCGGCCTGGCGTGCAGCCCGCAACGCCGTATCTCGATCCGTGCTGTTAATCAGACGGGCTAACAAGGGTCGAGGAGGTGCGCCCTGGGGCGGCGGTTTATCCGGGAACCCTATGGGCCCGTTCCACTGCAAATATTGGCGAAAAGTGAGCCTCCGGCAAGACATTCTTCAGCCATCCCTCCACAAAGGCCCGAGGATCGTCACCCTCCGCCTGCTCCGGCAGGCCCAGGATACGGAGGTTGTTTCGTCGCAATCTATTCTCCAGATCATCCGCACGCTGGGTCCACAAATTTGCAGCTCTCTCCAGCTCCTGGAGTTTGGCAGAAAGTGGGTTAACAGTATCCTCTGCCTGAGAGACCCGATCCTCCACCTCACGCACCCTTCCTCGCAAGGTTTGAAAGTCCTGACGCAACAGGCCCAGGTCAATTTTTACCTTCTCAATTTTCCCGGTCAGAGAGGAAGTGCCAGCATGGATCGCCTCCAGTAGCTGTCCAGTAACCTGTTTTAAAGTGGGCTCGGGGTCCTCCTCTGGAAGGGCAGGAGAGGCTGCCTCTAGCGATGAGGATGCAGAAGAGGATGCTGCCCTGGAGAACCCCCTCAGGCGATCAGAGACAGAGGTTGATTGCGGGCGACTCATTTTAGAGAGTCGGCGACCGCTCTTCCTGCGTTCCATACGGGTGGATATGATGGCAAAGGAGGAGGTGTGGTTGTAGCAAGACCAGGCCGGTCCCAGAGGATTGTAAGCAAGGTCTCTGGCTAATAGCAGCTGCACTGCAGGAGCCTCTACGTCGGGCCACCAGGGCCAATCAGCCAGCCGAGGACAGGCGGTAACTCAACAGTCCAATAGTATCGATGGCAGCAGACACTGGATTATAAGCGATGCCTCCAAGAGAGAGCCGTCAGCAAAGTAGTGAAATAAATAGATTGCCAGGAGGAACTAAGAGGGAACGGATGGCAACTCAGCGATCCAATAGTGCCGATAGCAACAGTCACTGGATTATAAGTAAGGCCTCCAAGAAGGCCAGTAGTGAAGTGATGAAGTAGATAGATTGCCAGGAGGAACTAGAGGAGGTCAGATGGTAACTCAACAGTCCAGTAGCACATACAGCAACCGTCACTGGATTATAAGTAAAGCCTTCCAGAAAAGCAGTCGGCAGGACAACAAATCATACAGAGGCCCACACCGTCAATGGGTCAGAGACAGTTGACGGCTGCCGCAGATATTGCCTTGCACTACTGCCCAGAGGAGCCAGGGGACGGTCCTATCGTGCCCAGCAGCAAGCAGGAAAGAGGAGTGCCAGCTCCCAAACTTCCAGGCAGGGATAGAGGGAACCGTCGGAGATAGGCTCAGCTCACCAGGACTCCAGACTCAGCGCCCCCTCATCAGCAGATGGCCAAACCGGTCAGGATTAAAATGGCCGCCCGCCATGTGAAGATAGGGGAGACCGCCGTTCGGGCGCCAGCAGGATCAGCGGCTTCAGCGGTGCCTGCACAGCCCCAGGCCGGCCCACGAGCGCAGCCCCAGAACGGCAGCTCCACCACAGCTCCAGGCCACAGCAGCGCGGGACAGAGCGGCTCCGGCAGCGGCGGTGAGAGTGTATGGCCGCCGGCCACATGTAGCGGTCACCGACTACTACCCAGCGGAGGAGGACACCAGCAGAACGAGAGTTCCGGAACCAGGAGGAGGGCCCCAGATGTGCGTTCCAGCGGACAGCGAACCCGGGCACCGGTAAGCAAGGATGGATTTCAGAATGGATGAGCGGCTCTAGCCGGAGCTCCGCTCACATGCGACCGTCCATGTTGAGCGCTAGCCACGCC
>CAMRHE010001843.1:0-28601 GCA_947044405.1 Leptodactylus fallax | reverse complement strand
CATAGCAGTAGTATTATAGTAGTTATATTCTTGTACATAGGAGGTAGTATTATAGTAGTTATATTCTTGTACATAGGAGCAGTATTATAGTAGTTATATTCTTGTACATAGGAGCAGTATTATAGTAGTTATATTCTTGTACATAGGAGCAGTATTATAGTAGTTATATTCTTGTACATAGGAGCAGTATTATAGTAGTTATATTCTTGTACATAGGAGTAGTATTATAGTAGTTATATTCTTGTACTTAGGAGTAGTATTATAGTAGTTATATTCCTGTACATAGCAGTAGTATTATAGTAGTTATATTCTTGTACATAGGAGTAGTATTATAGTAGTTATATTCTTGTACATAGGAGCAGTATTATAGTAGTTATATTCTTGTACATAGGAGTAGTATTATAGTAGTTATATTCTTGTACATAGGAGGCAGTATTATAGTAGTTATATTCTTGTACATAGGAGGTAGTATTATAGTAGTTATATTCTTGTACATAGGAGGTAGTATTATAGTAGTTATAGTCTTGTACATAGGAGGTAGTATTATAGTAGTTATATTCTTGTACATAGGAGGTAGTATTATAGTAGTTATATTCTTGTACATAGGAGCAGTATTATAGAAGTTATATTCTTGTACATAGGGGGCAGTATTATAGTAGTTATATTCTTGTACATAGGAGCAGTATTATAGTAGTTATATTCTTGTACATAGGAGCAGTATTATAGTAGTTATATTCTTGTACATAGGAGTAGTATTATAGTAGTTATATTCTTGTACATAGGAGCAGTATTATAGTAGTTATATTCTTGTACATAGGAGGTAGTATTATAGTAGTTATATTCTTGTACATAGGAGGTAGTATTATAGTAGTTATATTCTTGTACATAGGAGCAGTATTATAGTAGTTATATTCTTGTACATAGGAGGTAGTATTATAGTAGTTATATTCTTGTACATAGGAGTAGTATTATAGTAGTTATATTCTTGTACATAGGAGCAGTATTATAGTAGTTATATTCTTGTACATAGGGGGTAGTATTATAGTAGTTATATTCTTGTACATAGGAGCAGTATTATAGTAGTTATATTCTTGTACATAGGGGGTAGTATTATAGTAGTTATATTCTTGTACATAGGGGGCAGTATTATAGTAGTTATATTCTTGTACATAGGAGCAGTATTATAGTAGTTATATTCTTGTACATAGGGGGTAGTATTATAGTAGTTATATTCTTGTACATAGGAGCAGTATTATAGTAGTTATATTCTTGTACATAGGGGGTAGTATTATAGTAGTTATATTCTTGTACATAGGAGGTAGTATTATAGTAGTTATATTCTTGTACATAGGAGCAGTATTATAGTAGTTATATTCTTGTACATAGGAGTAGTATTATAGTAGTTATATTCTTGTACATAGGAGGTAGTATATAGTAGTTATATTCTTGTACATAGGAGCAGTATTATAGTAGTTATATTCTTGTACATAGGAGCAGTATTATAGTAGTTATATTCTTGTACATAGGAGGTAGTATTATAGTAGTTATATTCTTGTACATAGGAGCAGTATTATAGCAGTTATATTCTTGTACATAGGAGGTAGTATTATAGTAGTTATATTCTTGTACATAGGAGCAGTATTATAGTAGTTATATTCTTGTACATAGGAGCAGTATTATAGCAGTTATATTCTTGTACATAGGAGCAGTATTATAGTAGTTATATTCTTGTACATAGGAGTAGTATTATAGTAGTTATATTCTTGTACATAGGAGGTAGTATTATAGTAGTTATATTCTTGTACATAGGAGCAGTATTATAGTAGTTATATTCTTGTACATAGGAGCAGTATTATAGTAGTTATATTCTTGTACATAGGGGCAGTATTATAGTAGTTATATTCTTGTACATAGGAGCAGTATTATAGTAGTTATATTCTTGTACATAGGAGGTAGTATTATAGTAGTTATATTCTTGTACATAGGAGCAGTATTATAGTAGTTATATTCTTGTACATAGGTGTAGTATTATAGTAGTTATATTCTTGTACATAGGAGGTAGTATTATAGTAGTTATATTCTTGTACATAGGAGCAGTATTATAGTAGTTATATTATTGTACATAGGAGTAGTATTATAGTAGTTATATTCTTGTACATAGGAGCAGTATTATAGTAGTTATATTCTTGTACATAGGGGCAGTATTATAGTAGTTATATTCTTGTACATAGGAGCAGTATTATAGTAGTTATATTCTTGTACATAGGAGGTAGTATTATAGTAGTTATATTCTTGTACATAGGAGCAGTATTATAGTAGTTATATTCTTGTACATAGGTGTAGTATTATAGTAGTTATATTCTTGTACATAGGAGGTAGTATTATAGTAGTTATATTCTTGTACATAGGAGCAGTATTATAGTAGTTATATTATTGTACATAGGAGTAGTATTATAGTAGTTATATTCTTGTACATAGGAGCAGTATTATAGTAGTTATATTTTTGTACATAGGAGCAGTATTATAGTAGTTATATTCTTGTACATAGGAGGTAGTATTATAGTAGTTACAGTCATATGAAAAAGTTTGGGCACCCCTATTAATCTTAATCATTTTTAGTTCTAAATATTTGGGTGTTTGCAACAGCCATTTCAATTTGATATATCTAATAACTGATGGACACAGTAATATTTCAGGATTGAAATGAGGTTTATTGTACTAGCAGAAAATGAGCAATATGCATTAAACCAAAATTTGACCGGTGCAAAAATTTGGGTACCCTTATCATTTTATTGATTTGAATACTCCTAACTACTTTTTACTGACTTACTGAAGCACAAAATTGGTTTTGTAACCTCACTGAGCTTTGAACTTCATAGCCAGTTGTATCCAATCATGAGAAAAGGTATTTAAGGTGGCCAATTGCAAGTTGTTCTCCTATTTGAATCTCCTCTGAAGAGTGGCATCATGGGCTCCTCAAAACAACTCTCAAATGATCTGAAAACAAAGATTGTTCAACATAGTTGTTCAGGGGAAGGATACAAAAAGTTGTCTCAGAGATTTAACCTGTCAGTTTCCACTGTGAGGAACATAGTAAGGAAATGGAAGACCACAGGGACAGTTCTTGTTAAGCCCAGAAGTGGCAGGCCAAGAAAAATATCAGAAAGGCAGAGAAGAAGAATGGTGAGAACAGTCAAGGACAATCCACAGACCACCTCCAAAGAGCTGCAGCATCATCTTGCTGCAGATGGTGTCACTGTGCATCGGTCAACAATACAGCACACTTTGCACAAGGAGAAGCTGTATGGGAGAGTGATGCGAAAGAAGCCGTTTCTGAAAGCACGCCACAAACAGAGTCGCCTGAGGTATGCAAAAGCACATTTGGACAAGCCAGCTTCATTTTGGAAGAAGGTCCTGTGGACTGATGAAACAAAGATTGAGTTGTTTGGTCATACAAAAAGGCGTTATGCATGGCGTCCAAAAAAACACAGCATTCCAAGAAAAACACTTGTTACCCATTGTAAAATTTGGTGGAGGTTCCATCATGCTTTGGGGCTGTGTGGCCAATGCCGGCACCGGGAATCTTGTTAAAGTTGAGGGTCGCATGGATTCAACTCAGTATCAGCAGATTCTTGAGAATAATGTACAAGAATCAGTGACGAATTTGACTTTACGCCGGGGATGGATATTTCAGCAAGACAATGATCCAAATCTACTCAGGCATTCATGCAGAGGAACAATTACAATGTTCTGGAATGGCCATCCCAGTCCCCAGACCTGAATATCATTGAACATCTGTGGGATCATTTGAAGCGGGCTGTCCATGCTCGGCGACCATCAAACTTAACTGAACTGGAATTGTTTTGTAAAGAGGAATGGTCAAAAATACCTTCATCCAGGATCCAGGAACTGATTAAAAGCTACAGGAAGCGACTAGAGGCTGTTATTTTTGCAAAAGGAGGATCTACTAAATATTAATGTCACTTTTCTGTGGAGGTGCCCATACTTTTGCACCGGTCAAATTTTGGTTTAATGCATATTGCACATTTTCTGTTAGTACAATAAACCTCATTTCAATCCTGAAATATTACTGTGTCCATCAGTTATTAGATATATCAAATTGAAATGGCTGTTGCAAACACCCAAATATTTAGAACTAAAAATGATTAAGATTAATAGGGGTGCCCAAACTTTTTCATATGACTGTATATTCTTGTACATAGGAGCAGTATTATAGTAGTTATATTCTTGTACATAGGAGCAGTATTATAGTAGTTATATTCTTGTACATAGGAGGCAGTATTATAGTAGTTATATTCTTGTACATAGGAGCAGTATTATAGTAGTTATATTCTTGTACATAGGGGGCAGTATTATAGTAGTTATATTCTTGTACATAGGAGTAGTATTATAGTAGTTATATTCTTGTACATAGGAGCAGTATTATAGTAGTTATATTCTTGTACATAGGAGGTAGTATTATAATAGTTATATTCTTGTACATAGGAGTAGTATTATAGTAGTTATATTCTTGTACATAGGAGCAGTATTATAGTAGTTATATTCTTGTACATAGGGGCAGTATTATAGTAGTTATATTCTTGTACATAGGAGCAGTATTATAGTAGTTATATTCTTGTACATAGGAGCAGTATTATAGTAGTTATATTCTTGTACATAGGAGGCAGTATTATAGTAGTTATATTCTTGTACATAGGAGCAGTATTATAGTAGTTATATTCTTGTACATAGGGGGCAGTATTATAGTAGTTATATTCTTGTACATAGGAGTAGTATTATAGTAGTTATATTCTTGTACATAGGAGCAGTATTATAGTAGTTATATTCTTGTACATAGGAGTAGTATTATAGTAGTTATATTCTTGTACATAGTAGTATTATAGTAGTTATATTCTTGTACATAGGAGCAGTATTATAGTAGTTATATTCTTGTACATAGGAGCAGTATTATAGTAGTTATATTCTTGTACATAGGGGCAGTATTATAGTAGTTATATTCTTGTACATAGGAGGTAGTATTATAATAGTTATATTCTTGTACATAGGAGTAGTATTATAGTAGTTATATTCTTGTACATAGGAGCAGTATTATAGTAGTTATATTCTTGTACATAGGGGCAGTATTATAGTAGTTATATTCTTGTACATAGGGGCAGTATTATAGTAGTTATATTCTTGTACATAGGAGTAGTATTATAGTAGTTATATTCTTGTACATAGGGGCAGTATTATAGTAGTTATATTCTTGTACATAGGAGTAGTATTATAGTAGTTATATTCTTGTACATAGGGGGTAGTATTATAGTAGTTATATTCTTGTACATAGGAGCAGTATTATAGTAGTTATATTCTTGTACATAGGAGGTAGTATTATAGTAGTTATATTCTTGTACATAGGAGGTAGTATTATAGTAGCTATATTCTTGTACATAGGAGCAGTATTATAGTAGTTATATTCTTGTACATAGGAGGTAGTATTATAGTAGTTATATTCTTGTACATAGGAGCAGTATTATAGTAGTTATATTCTTGTACATAGGAGCAGTATTATAGTAGTTATATTCTTGTACATAGGAGCAGTATTATAGTAGTTATATTCTTGTACATAGGAGCAGTATTATAGTAGTTACATTCTTGTACATAGGGGGTAGTATTATAGTAGTTATATTCTTGTACATAGGAGCAGTATTATAGTAGTTATATTCTTGTACATAGGAGGTAGTATTATAGTAGTTATATTCTTGTACATAGGAGTAGTATTATAGTAGTTATATTCTTGTACATAGGGGGTAGTATTATAGTAGTTATATTCTTGTACATAGGGGGTAGTATTATAGTAGTTATATTCTTGTACATAGGAGTAGTATTATAGTAGTTATAGTCTTGTACATAGGGGCAGTATTATAGTAGTTATATTCTTGTACACAGGAGGTAGTATTATAGTAGTTATATTCTTGTACATAGGAGCAGTATTATAGTAGTTATATTCTTGTACATAGGAGTAGTATTATAGTAGTTATATTCTTGTACATAGGAGCAGTATTATAGTAGTTATATTCTTGTACATAGGAGGTAGTATTATAGTAGTTATATTCTTGTACATAGGAGGCAATTTTTATTAAAGTAAAAACAAACAAATACAATTAATCAATAATTCTCTCAGTAATTTCAGACATTTTGTATGTACAAAGAAGGATCAAAAAAGAAAATACTTAAAGCAAAATCAACTTAAAGAGTCCACACCTGTTGGAGAAGAAAATGTAAAGAACATACAGTAAAACTAAAAAGATGAAACTTAAACTAGATCCATTTTCTTCCATCACAGATCAGAGTCAGAGCTCTTCTGGTGACCTACTGTTTCCATGTCTGATTCGGACTGTACCTCAGCTCGGCGGGGTGTCCTTTTAGTAGGAGGATCACCCTCTTCCTCATCGTACTCTGCCATCATTTGTTGGATCTTCCTGTCTAGTTCCTCTTCTCCTTCCAACTCTGATAGGATACTGAATCTATTTGCTGTTGTTGTGACATCGCCCGTTCTATCTACTCTCATCCTAGTTGGTTTTTTTACAGTGGTCCACTCACCCTCAGGCTTACGGCTGGATCTATCTTTCTTTCTTCTCTTAGTACTGGTGGGTGTTGGGGCAGGAGAAGAGATGGCCACTGAGGGTTGTACAACTTAGTCAACAACCTCCATAGTCGCCTCAATGGGTTCTGACTGGGCTTGGTCTTGCGTGGTATCACCCGTATTTGTTTGGGGCTCTGACTCAATGACTACTGACCCTGACAACAGCGCCTCCTCCTCCTCCTGTATGTCATCAGCCGCTGCCAGCAAGTCCTCATCAGGGATATCCCTACGGAGGTTATGCCAAGCATCAGGAGAGTCCCTGTGGGGGTGACCCATCTTACCACATAGGTTACATCTAATGTTTTTGCAGGTAGCGCTCACGTGGCCCATTTCATTACACAAGTTGCACTTTACCATGGTGCACACACTCGCTATATGTCCGGCCTTCCCACACCTAAAGCATCTGCGTGGCTGACCCGCATAGAAGCAGACGCCTTTCTCTCGGCCAATGAAAAATGAGTTGGGCAGATGTTGGGTTACGTTGTTGTTCTGACGCAACTTAACCAGGACCTTCCACCTACCAGTCCAGATCCCGTCTTCGTCCCTGTTCTTAGTTAGATCGGACATGAGGTCGCAGTGTCTCCTGAGCCAGATGACAATGTCCTGAGGGGGAACGGCCTCATTCCAGAATACAATGGTGACACTTGCTGTATCTGGCCTAGAGATGGGGATGAAGCTGAACTTATTCCAACCCTCAGTATCTCTGAACCTGGTGACATTAGCCCAGAAACGGTCCAGATCAGACATCAGCTTAAAGCTGACATCATACCCCTGGCGGTCAGGAAGATTTATCACTGCCAGGATGTCAGTTGGCAGGAAGCCCATCTGGGTACATAGGAGCCCTCTGACCACAAACCTTCTATCAGGCAGATCTTCCTTGGCACCTCTGTGCCTATGTAAGAGACAGCCAATGTTGTCTTAAGCTTCATTTGTCTGTATAAACTGTTAATGTTGAATGTATTTCTGTGATTCTGTTCCTTTAAGACAGCAGCCATTGTAATTGTGACATGATGCTGGAGTGACTCACCCCCCTTTTATGTCAGCTTGCCTGTTCTGCAGACAGAATGTGAGCAGAGAAGCAGGAAGTGACGAGACAGAGAGCAGCAGCCATCTTGGCAAGTGTTGTATTGAACTGGTGTGGAGATTTTTCTGTACAGCTAAGCTGTATCTTGGTCCAGAGACAAACAGAGTGTAAAGAGACAACAGGACTAGTGAGTCCACGTGAAAGGAACTGTGCTCAGTGGCTGATCAGTGAGACTGACATTGTGACTGTGTATATGGATACCACAGATAGAGACTCGCAGTGCTGTTGATGTACTGGACGGCACCTGCTAAATCCCGGCTTACATCCCAGCTCAGTGTATGGATTCGGCAGGACTGTCAGTGTGCTGAGTGGAATCTGCTGTTGGATTACATTGCATTCAGTTGGTTTCCCTGTCTGTTAAAGAGGACTTCATTTCTCCCAAGATCCTGATAACAGTGAGGAGAGGACGCTTCACTATAAAAGAAAGGACCGACTTTGGGCCCCACCGCGCGCTTCTACGGACTGTAAGCGGTCCACCTGGACCACTGGGGAAAAGGGGGTGCACCCAAATGTGAAGTCAGGGTCAGTTAAGGATAGTTTTGAGTATATTGTTCATTCAGTGTCCATACTGCAGAAGTGGACAGAGTAAAAGTAGAAACCATTGCAGAATTTGCCTTGAAATTGTTCATGCTATATTGTATATTTTGCTTGTCTTTAGCCCTGTCATTTTACCTTTAACTAGCCTTTATTAACTTATAGTAAATATATATTCTTTTCTTGAACTATCGCGTGTGCGTTCATTTCTGGTTGCGTAGTCCAAACCACCTGCCTTGCTCTCGGTTCACAAATTGGCGTAGTCGGCAGGATCCACTTACCAGAATGGACGGTGACGCACCCGTTCGGGAGAATGGTGCTGGAGGAAGAATGCCAGCAGGGGCTATAATGAGTCAGTTAGCTAAATTTGATGGCAATAATATGTCAGTGAGTATGTGGGTGGAACAGATACGAATGATACAGCGAATGTACCAGACCGCACCAGAAGTACTAGTAGAGCTAGCAATATTGACATTACAAGGGGATGCTAAGACCACGGTGATACTGAGGCCATTTGAACAAAGGCAGACATTTGAGCAAGTAGTCCAGATTCTAGAAACCATTTATGGAGAAACTGCATTGCTGGGGTCTCTGCAGGCTCGGTTCTTCCAGAGGGTACAACAGGAGAATGAAAGCCTTCCCCAATATGCAAATGCCCTACAAGAATTGCTCCGAGATATTCAAGTGAAGGAAAGAGGGGGCTCGCCAGCCTTCTGTAACCCTGATCGGACTCTCCATGACCAGTTTGTCCTGGGGATACGTGACGGCAGTTTAACTGTGACTATGCAGGATTTTATACGACGAGAGACTGATGCTAAATTCCATGATGTACAGGTAGAGGCCATCTCCCGTGCCAATAGTATGGTCCCGAGGCCGCAGACCGCAGTTGGAGTTACTTTGTCACAGGGGGCTAGTTCTGGCTCAGAGACAGTAGAAAAAGGGACGGTTAAAGAAATTCTCACAGTAATGCAGAAACTGCAAGAACAAATGGAACACTTGCACACCCGTTGTGATGAACATTCTATGAAAATTGCAGACTTCCAGAAAACTGGAGGTGAAAGGGTGAGCCGTCCATACCCAGAAAATCAGAATCACCCACCACCCCGCTGGAGGGGTGAGGATAGGACCTACCGAAGGGGTCCAAATCAGTTAATGCAGTGCTCAGGAGAAATCGAAGGGGCTTACCGAAGGGGCCCAAACAGATGGCCAGAACGACGGGGGATACGCTGCTGGGAGTGTGGACGGATGGGCCACGTTGCTGCTAGATGTCCAGAGCAGCGACAAACTTATGAGAGACCGCCGTTAAACTGAAGTCCCCTGCTGCTGTAGGGCGTGTAGTAGGGGAGACTGACAAGGAGACTATGTGGGGAGAATGCCCTGATGATGACCTGATCGCTGCAAGTCCTGTCATACAGGTGGAAATGGAGGGTATTCCGGTTACCGGGATGATTGACACGGGTTCCCAAGTAACGACCTTGAGTAGAGACTGTTATGAACGGTACTTCCGGCAACATGCGAAATATGATCCCCATACATTCGTACGAGTGGTCGCAGCTAACCAGTTACCAGTTCCGGTCGTGGGAGTGGCCTGGATGAATGTCCGGGTATGTGGCCAAGATCTAGGTAGGAAAGGCATTGTGGTGGTACAGGAGTCACATGAAGTAAAGGTCCCTGTCATTTTGGGGATGAATGTGTTAAAAGAATTAGATCAGATCCTCTTTGAAAAGAAAGGTCACGGTTATTGGAAAGAAACCACCACCCATCGGCCTACTCAAACAGCTTTCCAGCGGCTGATCCGGACATGTGGCTTACAGAAAAGTTCAGATGCACAGCGTCCTCTGGCTCGAATTTCAGTTCCTTTGCATACAAAAGTTACACTGCCACCCAGTCGGGAGACAATAGTGTCCATGCCCGTAGGCACCTGTCGGAAACTAGAGGGCATAGCTGTGTTGGTAGAACCACTGCAGGCAGCCGAAGGAGGTGTTGATCCGCTAGTGGCCCGTTCCTTGGCAATAGTTCGCAATGGAAGAGTACCACTTCGATGTGTAAACACTCAGGACCAGAGTGTGGACCTGACCCCAGGGAGGCTGCTGGCTAACATCTATGTGACTCCGGAGGAAGTAAGGAAAGTAACTCCAATGCAGCTGAAGCCGACTGAAAGGGATGAGTGGACCGTAACTGTGTCCATGGGAGAAGATGAGGAACCCACCTCTGAATGGAATGGCTGTGCAATTCGAGAACAGATGAAGATGGATGTAAGTTCATGTTCTCTGGAATGGGTGCAGAAGATAGATGAGCTGTTGTGGGAGAACCAAGCCACCTTTGCACGGTATGCTGAAGATTTTGGATGTACCACAGGGATCTACCATGAGATTCCCACAGGAGACACCCCTCCAATTAGAGAGCGCTACTGACAAATTCCTCCACAGTTGTATCAGGAAGTGAAAGAACTGTTAGCTAAGATGCTACAGGGTGGGATCATCCAAGAAAGCCAGAGTCCCTGGGCGGCTCCTGTGGTGTTAGTAAGAAAAAAAGATGGGTCCATCCGATTTTGCGTAGACTATCGGAAGTTAAACGCTTGCACCGTACGAGATTCCTACCCCTTGCCACGGATTGAGGAGTCCCTCTCAGCGCTAGGGAGAGCCCGGTACTTCTCCTCACTAGATCTGGCTAGTGGGTATTGGCAGGTGCCGATAGCCACAAAAGACAAGGAGAAGACGGCATTCATCTTGCCCATGGGACTATACGAATTTAACCGGATGCCCTTCGGGTTGACAAATGCACCCGGAACGTTTCAGCGGTTGATGGAGAAATGTCTCGGTGACTTCAACTTTGAGTTCACTCTCATCTACTTGGATGACATTATAGTGTATTCTGCGACCTTTGAAGACCATCTCCACCAGTTGGGGCAAGTATTTCGAAGATTGCGGGAACATGGGCTCAAATTGAAACCCAGTAAATGTCGGTTGTTCCAATCTGAAATTGATTACTTGGGTCACCGCGTATCAGGAGAAGGGGTGAGACCATCAAGAGACAAGATAGCGGCTGTTCAAGATTGGCCGATACCGACTACCCTGCGAGAAGTGAGGGCGTTCCTTGGAGTAGCCGGTTACTATCGACGGTTTATTAAGGATTTCGCCAAGGTAGCAGCACCACTTAATGCTCTCCTACGAGGCACATCCGGTGGTCCAAAGAACCGGTCCGTGAAGTGGGGACCTGAACAGGAACAAGCCTTCCAGGCATTGAAGGATGCACTGACAACAGCCCCAATCTTGGCATATGCTGATTACCACTTGCCGTTCCAGCTATATACAGATGCAAGCCTGTATGGTCTTGGAGCAGTGCTTTCCCAGCTTCAGGATGGCCAGGAGAGGGTCATAGCGTACGGCAGCCGGTCTTTGAGAGATTCTGAAAGAAACCCCGAGAATTATAGTTCATTTAAATTGGAGCTGTTGGCACTGGTATGGGCCATGACCGAGAAATTCTCTGAATATTTGACCGGTGCTGAAGTTTTAGTACTGACTGACAACAACCCACTAGCTCACCTGGAAAATGCCAAGCTCGGGACGTTAGAGCAGAGGTGGATAGCCCGAATGTCTACATTCAATTACCGCATTAAGTATCGGTCCAAGACAGAGAACCAGAATGCTGACGGACTTTCTAGGGTAACTGCCCAGACCCCCACAGAAGACGTGGATCATGAGTTGGAGCATGTGGAGGTGCCCGATTTCAGCAGCTTTTCACAGGCCTTGACCGCCACTAATCAGTTTGAGATGGAGGGGACTGAAATGGCTCCTTTCTTTGGTCCCTCACGACAGGAATGGGCACAGATACAACAGACCCATGAGGGGCTGGCGCAGATGATCAAGTGTGTTGAGAAAGGCCAGAAGCCCTGTAGAGAGGAAAGAGAACGACTGACACGTGAGATATTATCTGTTTTGAGTCAGTGGGAAAAGTTGGAGATGAAAAATGGAGTGCTATGCCGAAAGGTCTATTTACTTTCTGAGATCGACATTCGATACCAAATTGTGGTGCCTAGTGAACTGGCTCGCTCGTTGGCAGTTGAGGCTCATAATAAGAATGGACATTTTGGTCATGAGAAGACCTTTCGTTGGTTACAGCGACTGATTTACTGCCCTGGTCTTCGTCAAATGGTCGAAGAAGTATGCCGCAGCTGTCGAACTTGTGAGATCCATAAGGCAATAGAACAGAGAGCTCCCCTGCAAACCATCGTGACCCAGGAACCTTTAGAAATCGTCATGATAGACTATCTAATGGTGGGCCCATCCAATAGCGGACACCAGTATTGCCTCGTAATGGTGGATCACTTCACCAAATTTGCGGTGGTAACCGCCACCAAGGACCAGACAGCTGAGTCAGCAGCTCGTGCTCTGTGCCAAGATTTCATTCGAGTATATGGGTGTCCCCAACGCATCCACTCCGACCAGGGCGCCTGCTTTGAGGGACACGTAATGAAAGAAGTTCAACGTATCTACGGGATAAAGAAGTCGCACACGACTCCATACCACCCTCAGGGAAATGGGGCCTGTGAAAGATTCAACAGAACTCTGCTACAGATGCTGCGGACTCTGGAGGAAGACAAGAAGTTACAGTGGCCTCAGTTCTTGTCTGAAATGGTGTGGGCCTATAACAATCAGGTCCATTCTACAACGGGGTACTCTCCTTATACACTTCTCTTTGGGCGGTCTGGGCGAAGTATAGGAGAATTACAGTTGAATGATGTGGATGGGTTCCCTCCGAGGGATCCAACCTCTTGGGTGCGGGCGCATCGGCAGAGACTTGAGACGATCCATCGATTGGTGCGGCAGCGCCTGCAAGAACATCCCCATCCTGATAAGACCCCAGTGCAAGAAGCACCATTGCAACCAGGCGACCTGGTGCTAGTTCGTGTCAAGAAACCCCAAGGGAAATTGGAAAGCAGATGGGAGGCTTTGCCGTATCGTGTTGTTGGCCGCAAGTATGCGAATGGGCCAGTGTACCAGGTCCAGAAAGAAGGAACTGATTGTGTTCGAGTACTTCACCGAAATATGTTGCGCCTGTGTCATTCTGAAGGGACAAATAACGATGGGCCTGCCAATGTGAATGAGCTCCCACAGTCAGAGAATGGAGGTGCGGAATGGGCCTCCGACGAGGAGGATGATTGTTGGCCGATCCCTGCTCCTGGGGATGTTCCACCTGTGACTACTGTATCTCCGGCCTGTGCCCCCTCTGGTGCGGAATCCGCTGGTCCTTCTCAGCCCATAGCTGCAGCACCCCATAATATACCACCGGTCCTCAGACGGACCACTAGGCCAAATGCTGGTATTCCCCCTGTTCGGTATGCGCAGGATGAGTTTGTTTGGCCTGCCATACATCGGTATACTACCACCCTGTGCATAAAAGTACAACCCTCTGGATATACAGTCATAGGCAGGGACTGCCAATCTTAAAGTGGGGGGGGAATATGTAAGAGACAGCCAATGTTGTCTTAAGCTTCATTTGTCTGTATAAACTGTTAATGTTGAATGTATTTCTGTGATTCTGTT
Organism: Leptodactylus fallax; assembly: GCA_947044405.1. Lineage (NCBI taxonomy): Eukaryota > Metazoa > Chordata > Amphibia > Anura > Leptodactylidae > Leptodactylus > Leptodactylus fallax. The sequence goes on along the minus strand of CAMRHE010001843.1, from coordinate 14,791 downwards.
CCTTTAAGACAGCAGCCATTGTAATTGTGACATGATGCTGGAGTGAGACCCCCCCCCTTTTATGTCAGCTTGCCTGTTCTGCAGACAGAATGTGAGCAGAGAAGCAGGAAGTGACGAGACAGAGAGCAGCAGCCATCTTGGCAAGTGTTGTATTGAACTGGTGTGGATATTTTTCTGTACAGCTAAGCTGTATCTTGGTCCAGAGACAAACAGAGTGTAAAGAGACAACAGGACTAGTGAGTCCACGTGAAAGGAACTGTGCTCAGTGGCTGATCAGTGAGACTGACATTGTGACTGTGTATATGGATACCACAGATAGAGACTCGCAGTGCTGTTGATGTACTGGACAGCACCTGCTAAATCCCGGCTTACATCCCAGCTCAGTGTATGGATTCGGCAGGACTGTCAGTGTGCTGAGTGGAATCTGCTGTTGGATTACATTGCATTCATTGGGTTTCCGCTGTTAAAGAGGACTTCATTTCTCCCAAGATCCTGATAACCGTGAGGAGAGGACGCTTCACTATAAAAGAAAGGACCGACTTTGGGCCCCACCGCGCGCTTCTACAGACTGTAAGCGGTCCACCTGGACCACTGGGGAAAAGGGGGTGCACCCAAATGTGATGTCAGGGTCAGTTAGGGATAGTTTTGAGTATATTGTTCATTCAGTGTCCATACTGCAGAAGTGGACAGAGTAAAAGTAGAAACCATTGCAGAATTTGCCTTGAAATTGTTCATGCTATATTGTATATTTTGCTTGTCTTTAGCCCTGTCATTTTACCTTTAACTAGCCTTTATTAACTTATAGTAAATATATTTTTTTTTCTTGAACTACCGTGTGTGCGTTCATTTCTGGTTGCGGAGTCCAAACCACCTGCCTTGCTCTCGGTTCACACCTAAACCTGACTACATTCCTCCTCTTGAAAGCCTGGCCTGTATAGTTTGTGCCTGACGTAAAAGATGGAGCACCGCGGCTCCAGGCATTCCCAGAGGAGGTATGGCCTGATCCGCCATCTTGGCGTGTCTGTGGGCGCTGTGTGGGCTGCTGAGCACCTGCACTACGAGGCTCTGCTACTACATTAGTAACTAGAGGGGGAAAGTCCTGTACATTGGACTGTGCTGTGTCCGCCCCACCATCAACCTCTATGTCTGTGATATCACCAGACTCCAGAGACTGGACTGTAGAGGGGTCTAATGTCATAGATGGTGAAGGATCCCCCCAGAATGAGAAACACTTTCCCCTGCTGCACCATTATTATATACAGGATTATCTATAATCTCAGACATATTAGATGGATAGTCAGTGGCAGCAGAGTCCTGCACAGCAGAGTCCACAGTGTTATTATAGTCACTATCAGTGATGTCCTGCACAGCAGAGTCCAGACTGTCCCACACACTCACAACCTGAGACCCCAAATGTGCTGCTACCCCAGTACCTTCAGGTAACAGTCCACAGTCCTGCTGAGATGACCTGCCTCCTGGGACTTGTGGTGTCTGCACAGATGCTACTTCAGGCAGGGGTCCATGATCTTGCTGTAAAGTACTGGTTGCTGGGACTTGTGGTGCCTTGCCAGGAACTGCTGCAGGTCTTTGCTGTGGCCCGGCATTAGCTGCTCCTTCCCCATACAAATTCCCTTCCTTAAAAGGGAAACTTGCTGGCTGCAGAATAGGCTTTGCATGGGACTGCTGGCCGCCATCTTGAGAGGGTTCAGACCTAGAGCGAGATGATGGTGACTTCTGGTATTCCTGGAATCGCTGCTGGTTTCTGTAGGATTCTCCCACCGGTCCCATTTGCTCCAGTACAGTCTCGGTCTCCTGTACGTTATCGGCGAGCTCTTTCGCCAGTGCGCTCAGCTTCTTGTCCACTCCTTCCTCTAATCAAGGTTTAGCAGCCCTTATTTTGTAGGCGCAGTCAATCTGTCTCTGCAGATATATTTTACCCGCCTTTAATGTCTCCAGTCTCCTGACCAGTGCTGGGATCTCGTCTGCCAGGCGCAGTTCAGGTGCACGCTCCGCCATTGTAACAGTCTGTGCATTATTGGGTAGTTTTGCAGGCTGGTTACTCACAGTATGGCTTCTGGTCGGTGTAGTCTGTGACTTCTGGCCTGCTGCGGCTGTTGTCACTGCCATGGGGCCACAATCTGCAGGTTGGGGACTATTTCCCGGTTTGTTCCCAGTGACCGCACTACTAGTACCATGAGGCCTTCCTGCTGGTCTCACTTTGGTCACATCCACAGCCTTCACTACAGTTTTGCAGTTCCCTCTACCAGATCTTGTCCGCTCAGACCGCACCAGTACAGGCCGCTGCATGTTCTCCAACATGGTCTGTTTCTCCAGGGACGTTCTCCTCTGTCTGCAGGAGGGTGGAGTGGACGGGACACCTGTAACCTGTAATGGAGGCTGCACAGGCTGCACAGCTTGCTTCTTCTTACAATCAGGTATTCTGTCTGGATGCTGCACAATTACATTGGTAGGTTGTTGTACCGTACCTCTGCTTGCTTCTGTTACTGCTTTCTTTGCAATAACTTTCTTCCAATCTTGACTTGCACTGGGACTGCTCACACACTGGACATTACTTCCATTCCTAGAAACTTTGGGATTTTCATCCACTTTCTCAATTGTCTGGGAATTGTTTCCCAGAGTAGGCCTTGGAGCCTGGGCCTTGCTAGGGGAGCTGCCCCACCCAGGGTGGCCCCGCCCTGGGCTTTCTCCAGACATCAGGAGACTCAGGAGAGCTACAGAAACACAACCTCACAGCTAGGAGGCAGTATTATAGTAGTTATATTCTTGTACATAGGGGGCAGTATTATAGTAGTTATATTCTTGTACATAGGAGCAGTATTATAGTAGTTATATTCTTGTACATAGGGGGCAGTATTATAGTAGTTATATTCTTGTACATAGTAGGCAGTATTATAGTAGTTATATTCTTGTACATAGGAGGCAGTATTATAGTAGTTATATTCTTGTACATAGGAGCAGTATTATAGTAGTTATATTCTTGTACATAGGAGCAGTATTATAGTAGTTATATTCTTGTACATAGGAGCAGTATTATAGTAGTTATATTCTTGTACATAGGAGCAGTATTATAGTAGTTATATTCTTGTACATAGTAGTATTATAGTAGTTATATTCTTGTACATAGGGGGCAGTATTATAGTAGTTATATTCTTGTACATAGGAGGTAGTATTATAGTAGTTATATTCTTGTACATAGGAGCAGTATTATAGTAGTTATATTCTTGTACATAGGGGGCAGTATTATAGTAGTTATATTCTTGTACATAGTAGGCAGTATTATAGTAGTTATATTCTTGTACATAGGAGGTAGTATTATAGTAGTTATATTCTTGTACATAGGAGCAGTATTATAGTAGTTATATTCTTGTACATAGGAGCAGTATTATAGTAGTTATATTCTTGTACATAGGAGCAGTATTATAGTAGTTATATTCTTGTACATAGTAGTATTATAGTAGTTATATTCTTGTACATAGGGGGCAGTATTATAGTAGTTATATTCTTGTACATAGGATGTAGTATTATAGTAGTTATATTCTTGTACATAGGAGCAGTATTATAGTAGTTATATATATGTACATAGGAGCAGTATTATAGTAGTTATATTCTTGTACATAGGAGCAGTATTATAGTAGTTATATTCTTGTACATAGGGGGCAGTATTATAGTAGTTATATTCTTGTACATAGGAGTAGTATTATAGTAGTTATATTCTTGTACATAGGAGCAGTATTATAGTAGTTATATATATGTACATAGGAGCAGTATTATAGTAGTTATATTCTTGTACATAGGAGCAGTATTATAGTAGTTATATTCTTGTACATAGGGGGCAGTATTATAGTAGTTATATTCTTGTACATAGGAGTAGTATTATAGTAGTTATATTCTTGTACATAGGAGCAGTATTATAGTAGTTATATTCTTGTACATAGGGGCAGTATTATAGTAGATATATTCTTGTACATAGGAGTAGTATTATAGTAGTTATATTCTTGTACATAGGGGGCAGTATTATAGTAGTTATATTCTTGTACATAGGGGGCAGTATTATAGTAGTTATATTCTTGTACATAGGAGCAGTATTATAGTAGTTATATTCTTGTACATAGGAGGTAGTATTATAGTAGTTATATTCTTGTACATAGGAGTAGTATTATAGTAGTTATATTCTTGTACATAGGAGCAGTATTATACCAGTTATATTCTTGTACATAGGAGCAGTATTATAGTAGTTATATTCTTGTACATGGGGGGCAGTATTATAGTAGTTATATTCTTGTACATAGGAGCAGTATTATAGTAGTTATATTCTTGTACATAGGAGCAGTATTATAGTAGTTATATTCTTGTACATAGGAGCAGTATTATAGTAGTTATATTCTTGTACATAGGAGCAGTATTATAGTAGTTATATTCTTGTACATAGGAGGTAGTATTATAGTAGTTATATTCTTGTACATAGGAGTAGTATTATAGTAGTTATATTCTTGTACATAGGAGCAGTATTATAGTAGTTATATTCTTGTACATAGGAGTAGTATTATAGTAGTTATATTCTTGTACATAGGAGCAGTATTATAGTAGTTATATTCTTGTACATAGGGGCAGTATTATAGTAGCTATATTCTTGTACATAGGAGCAGTATTATAGTAGTTATATTCTTGTACATAGGAGCAGTATTATAGTAGTTATATTCTTGTACATAGGAGGCAGTATTATAGTAGTTATATTATTGTACATAGGAGCAGTATTATAGTAGTTATATTCTTGTACATAGGAGGTAGTATTATAGTAGTTATATTCTTGTACATAGGAGCAGTATTATAGTAGTTATATTCTTGTACATAGGAGCAGTATTATAGTAGTTATATTCTTGTACATAGGGGCAGTATTATAGTAGTTATATTCTTGTACATAGGAGCAGTATGATAGTAGTTATATTCTTGTACATAGCAGGTAGTATTATAGTAGTTATATTCTTGTACATAGGAGCAGTATTATAGTAGTTATATTCTTGTACATAGCAGCAGTATTATAGTAGCTATATTCCTGTACATAGGGGGAGTATTATTGTAATACTTTATACATTGGGTGTGATATAATTGTGCACTATATGTTGTCTTTTCTTTTATATGGCCTTGTGTATTTGATTTACTTCTGACCTGTTTAGAACTATAGAAATTAGTAAAAAAAAAAAATATTCTCATAATTCTGTTGAGTAGACCCTTCAGTACGTTGGATCAGATAATACCGCGCTCTCTATGCTGTGTACACGGCCGGCAATTACTTTTCATTGTCACATCCACAGGGAAAATAAAACCTGTTTGTTTAAATACATAAAATTCTTCATTACATTTGGAGGGTGACCCAGGAGACGGTTATAAGAAAACTCAGCCGCGTCTGCGCATCTTCTGAGGGATGAGTGTGAAGAGCGCAGCTCTGGGGAATAGCCGAGCTGTGGAGGACGTGTGATAAATAGAAGATGTTTATATTATCTATCTCCTATCTATCTATCTCATATCTATCTCATATCTATCTCATATCTATCTCATATCTATCTATCTATCTATCTATCTCATATCTATCTATCTATCTCATATCTATCTATCTATCTATCTATCTCATATCTATCTATCTATCTATCTATCTCATATCTATCTATCTCATATCTATCTATCTATCTATCTATCTCATATCTATCTCATATCTATCTCATATCTATCTATCTCATATCTATCTATTTCATATCTATCTATCTATCTATCTATCTCATATCTATCTATCTATCTATCTATCTCATATCTATCTATCTATCTCATATCTATCTATCTCATATCTATCTCATATCTATCTATCTATCTATCTATCTATCTCATATCTATCTATCTGTCTATCTATCTCATATCTATCTATCTATCTATCTATCTATCTCATATCTATCTCGTATCTATCTATCTATCTATCTCATATCTATCTCATATCTATCTATCTCATATCTATCTATCTCATATCTATCTATCTATCTCATATCTATCTATCTATCTCATATCTATCTATCTCATATCTATCTATCTATCTATCTATCTCATATCTATCTATCTATCTATCTATCTCATATCTATATATCTATCTATCTATCTATCTATCTATCTATCTCATATCTATCTCATATCTATCTATCTATCTATCTATCTCATATCTATCTATTTATCTATCTCATATCTATCTCATATCTATCTATCTATCTATCTATCTATCTATCTATCTATCTATCTATCTCATATCTATCTATCTCGAGTATAAGAGAACCTGAATCATCCCGTACAATGTGAACACTCCTATATACCCCCCTCCGCTCTGCTATTAGTAGTTTATATCGCTGATGACCCTGACAAGTTGGTGCCGCAGATACCGCCGATGTAGGAGATGAAGATCTGTGTAGACAAATTGTGTTTATCCTGATGAAGACAATATAATAAATCAGGGCAGACATTACACATGACAGTGTGGATTGTCTCCTGCCCCAGTTATATCAGTCAGATTGATGATCTACGGGATAAACCCACAGAATACTACATGTAATAATGGCGCTATAGCAGGGGCATGGACCGGCCAATCACAGAGGTCACTGCTGGGAGGAGGGGGGAGAAAGTATGTGAACCCACAAATTCTCTAAATATGTCCTTAAAAGTGATCAAATCTTCATTTAAGTCCCCCGATTATATCACATGAACTTTTCAACAAACTTTGCATGAATCAATAATACGAGAATAAAAGAAAATCTGTAACAAATCTTATTAGAGAGAAATCCTTCTTTCTCCTTTCATCGGGCTCCTCTGCTCCTTCTGCTAAACTGACATTCACTCTGAACTCTCTGCTGAATTCACAGAAGGTTACAGAGGTGTCATATTATATAGAAGTCTATGGAGAGGGAAGGGGGGAGTTATAAGGAACAGAGTGACAGAGGAGTGACATAACCATAGACAAAATTTGCTGCTGCTAATAGTGAGTTTCTACCTCACCCTATGGCATAGAAGTCTATGGAGAGGGAAGGGAGGATTTGAGCAGGAGCCGAGTAACAGAGGAGAGACACAGGGTCAGCTGCTGCAGCTAACAGTAAGTTTCATGCTCACCCTATTACATAGAAGTGTATATTGAGAGAAAGAAGGAGTGGATAGGAGTAGAGGAACAGAACAGATCCAGGAGCACAGACAGAAGCTGCTGTAACTAATAGCAAGTTTCTGTCTCACCCTATTACATAGAAGCATATGGAGAGGGAAAGAGGGAGTGGATAGGAGCTGAGTGACAGAGGAAAGACACAGGTACAGACAGAAACTTCTGCAGCTAATAGTAAGTTTCTATCTCACCCCATTATTCACATTGGTACTGCTCAATGCTTCTCTATAATGTCCTAAAGGAGTGAGTATTAGGGAGTAGAATCCCCAGTTTTCTCCCTGTACTGTCTATAGGAGACATCATTGCCGCCAGTCTCCACTCACCAGCTTAGGGAGGATTACAGATAGAGCCTGCAGAATAAGACAAGTCATAGAACCACCCCATTGTCCACCTCACAGAGCACTGTCTATACTAATACACTGTAACCAGAGGCGTAGCTAGGGGTACAGCACAGGGGAGGCGAACATGTCCAAGTGGGTCCCCAACTTGGACTTGTTCGTATACTGATACTATCAGTATACGGTGAGTGTATAGTGGTATATAGCGGCTCTACACAGGGCTCTGCAGACCATTTAGGTGAATACAGGGCAGTAACATTCTGTGACTTACAGGTGACGTCTCTGACTAATCGGTCACATTCCCTGTCTCTTCCCTCCGGTCCGCCATGACCACTTCTTCCAGTCTCTGTAATGTTTGCAGCACAGACATCTTTGGCTCCTCACTTTTCCAGGCACTGACCCGCATTGTCCTCACCTGCACCCCCATCCTACTGCTACCCCAATTATATAATATATGATATAACCCCCATAATGAATAATACCCCCAAATGTATCTTTAATAACTTCCCTGTGCACCCCTTTAAATAGTGCCCGTTATTAATAATGTCCCAGGTCTTTCCTAATTAAAAAGAAAAAAAAAAAAAAACAAGGGAAAAAAAAATTATTGGGGTTCCAATACCCGGGACCCCGAGGATCAGCTGTTTGAATGAACTGTGGTACCTGTGTAAGCGCTGTGACCCCTTCTCTGTTACATAGTGTCATCTCATAGCGGCCATGTAATGTAACTACAGCCTCGTCCTATACACGTCTATGTGACAAGGCTGGAATGACATCACACGGTCACTATATACAGACAGCGTGTGATATAAACAGGCGCCATAGCCCCTTCATACAGCTGATCAGCGGGGAATCTCTTATCTCTTATTGATGATTTATTCTGAGGATAGACCATCAATAAAAATGAGCTGGAAAATGCCTTAAGGCCCCATGTGGCGAAAACCCAGAGAAAAAACTGTGACATTCTAGCAAATCCCATCCACACATTGTGGAAAAATACGTGCAGCAGACGCACTGCGATTTCCAGCATGTCAATTATACCTATGGAAACGCCGGCGGTCTCCATATAGGTGTATTGAAATCAGAAAGTCCACAGAGGAAACCTCTGCAGACCTTCTGTGAAAAGCGCTGCGGGAAAAACCACAATGTTACCGCCATGGTTATTCCTGCAGCCGCTACGGGGGGCCCAAGTGTCACTTTCATTAAATTAATTGCCCCTCATATTATGCCCCTGATTCCCCCTGACATAAATACTGCACCTCTAATGACCCCTTATATCAATGAGCACCCCCTTATGTTCATAATGCCCCCTAATATAAATTAGGAACCCCAAAAAGTAAGTGGGCCAGGGGCAGCCGCCCCCTCTGCCCCCCACTAGCTACACCTCTGACTGTAACAAAACTTCAGCTGTGTTACTAGCTTCTATATGAACAAGAATGACTCCATTCACTCACAGCAAGCAGAGACTTAGAAAATAAAGAGTTATCCTGAAAAATAACCTGTAAAGTGAGAATAAATGATCATAAAACATGGATGAAGCTTCACTGACAGTACAGTGCGCCGGCCCTTTAAGGTCATGGTCTGTATTACAAGGTGTCATCAATCACAAGGGTGCCATCACCTCTACGGCCCTCAGGTCTCCTTCTGCCTTAATGGATTTCTTCGGCTTCATTCACATTTCCATCATTTATTAATAAGCTCGGGGTGTGGAGAATTCCTTTAAATAATCTCTGATGACTCAATTCATCACGCTGCGGCCGGCTGACAACCTGTGATGACCGTGGCCGAGGGGAACCTGACAACACCTGGCCCGTCCTCTGAGTAGACCTTGGGGATCCAGATATTTATATTACTATTCAGCTATATGGGAAGTATGTGCCCCCTCCTCTAGACGCCGGGTATATATATATACTGTACTGTATATATACTGTATATATATGTACGATGTGAGGGTGTGAACCTAGAGGGCGCTGGAGAGCAACACAAAAACAGGCTTGAAAAGGACCTTGACAACACCCAAACCCGGGGCCCCTCTGCAGAGAGAGTGCACAGAGCAGGAGAGAGTGCACAGCAGGAGAGAGTGCACAGAGCAGGAGAGAGCGCACAGAGCAGGAGAGAGTGCACAGAGCAGGAGAGAGTGCACAGAGCAGGAGAGAGCGCACAGAGCAGGAGAGCGCGCACAGAGCAGGAGAGCGCGCACAGAGCAGGAGAGAGTGCACAGCAGGAGAGAGTGCACAGCAGGAGAGAGCGCACAGCAGGAGAGAGTGCACAGCAGGAGAGAGTGCACAGCAGGAGAGAGTGCACAGCAGGAGAGAGTGCACAGAGCAGGAGAGAGCGCACAGAGCAGGAGAGAGCGCACAGAGCAGGAGAGAGCGCACAGAGCAGGAGAGAGCGCACAGCAGGAGAGAGCGCACAGAGCAGGAGAGTGCGCACAGAGCAGGAGAGAGGGCACAGCAGGAGAGAGTGCACAGAGCAGGAGAGAGTGCACAGCAGGAGAGAGCGCACAGAGCAGGAGAGAGCGCACACAGCAGGAGAGAGGGCACAGCAGGAGAGAGTGCACAGAGCAGGAGAGAGCGCACAGAGCAGGAGAGAGCGCACAGCAGGAGAGAGCGCACACAGCAGGAGAGAGTGCACAGAGCAGGAGAGAGCGCACAGAGCAGGAGAGAGCGCACAGAGCAGGAGAGAGCGCACAGAGCAGGAGAGAGCGCACAGCAGGAGAGAGCGCACAGAGCAGGAGAGAGCGCACAGAGCAGGAGAGAGGGCACAGCAGGAGAGAGTGCACAGAGCAGGAGAGAGCGCACAGAGCAGGAGAGAGCGCACAGCAGGAGAGAGCGCACACAGCAGGAGAGAGTGCACAGAGCAGGAGAGAGCGCACACAGCAGGAGAGAGCGCACAGAGCAGGAGAGAGTGCACACAGCAGGAGAGAGCGCACAGAGCAGGAGAGAGCGCACAGAGCAGGAGAGAGTGCACAGCAGGAGAGAGTGCACACAGCAGGAGAGAGCGCACAGCAGGAGAGAGTGCACACAGCAGGAGAGAGCGCACAGCAGGAGAGAGCGCACAGCAGGAGAGAGTGCACAGCAGGAGAGAGTGCACACAGCAGGAGAGAGCGCACACAGCAGGAGAGAGCGCACAGCAGGAGAGAGTGCACAGAGCAGGAGAGAGCGCACAGAGCAGGAGAGAGTGCACAGCAGGAGAGAGCGCACAGAGCAGGAGAGAGCGCACAGAGCAAGAGAGAGTGCACAGCAGGAGAGAGGGCACAGCAGGAGAGAGTGCACAGAGCAGGAGAGAGTGCACACAGCAGGAGAGAGCGCACACAGCAGGAGAGAGTGCACAGAGCAGGAGAGAGTGCACAGAGCAGGAGAGAGCGCACAGAGCAGGAGAGAGTGCACAGAGCAGGAGAGAGCGCACAGAGCAGGAGAGAGTGCACAGCAGGAGAGAGCGCACAGAGCAGGAGAGAGCGCACAGAGCAAGAGAGAGTGCACAGCAGGAGAGAGGGCACAGCAGGAGAGAGTGCACAGAGCAGGAGAGAGTGCACACAGCAGGAGAGAGCGCACACAGCAGGAGAGAGTGCACAGAGCAGGAGAGAGTGCACAGAGCAGGAGAGAGCGCACAGAGCAGGAGAGAGCGCACAGAGCAGGGAGAGAGTGCACACAGCAGGAGAGAGTGCACAGAGCAGGAGAGCACGCACACAGCAGGAGAGAGTGCACAGAGCAAGAGAGAGTGCTGCTGGTGACCTGCAGGGAGCAGGCGGTCTATCCCTAGAGGATTGGGTTCCAGAAGGGACTGGTTAAGCTCAGTTTGAGCCGGACTGCTGAGGAGCAACCTCAGTAAAGCTTCTTGCCCTCAGTCAGGGTTCTAGTAGTGATTTATTGCCCTGTGTGGGGGCAGTTGTGTTATTTTTGTCCTTGTTACAAGCTGAATAAAGCTATTTCTTTTGGATTGCCGTTACCTGCTCTGCAGTTTATTTGGCACCAGCGCCACAAACACCTCTGTAAAGTCCAGGAAGGCCCTACCTGATGCTACACTACCCCCAATTGTCACTATATATATATCTATATATATATATATATATATATATATATATATATATAGTGTGTATATTCACTGTCATTATGAGATTTTATACTAAAGTTACAGGTCAGAAGCCAGGCAGCTGGGAGGAGGGGGGTATACGCACTGTATATACTATATACTACTCCCCCCCTCCTCCTCTATTGTCAGGCTGGATACTTATGATATGTTGTGGTTGTTCTCACTATTTACTAAATTGTTTTTATCATCCTAGAAATACATTGTACAAGTTACTGTGACATCACAATTGAGGATGATGTCATATTGGTGGAGAGTGGAGCAAGATCTGATAGTAGAGAACAAAAGTGTGACATCACAACACAGTACAGTAAGATAGTACAAAACAACATTATAGCTAAGAATGACATCACAGTAGAGTATGAGAGGGGGTGTGACATCACAAAATAGTGTGAGTTGGGAGTATGACATCACAATGGAGAATGACAGGGGAGTGTGACATCACAATGGGCTATGAGAGTAGAATATGACATCACATTGAGCTAAGTCAGCTGAAGATGACACCATATTGGAGTATGACATCACAGAGTGGAATTGAATTTTTGTCCTTTTACAAGAGATGAGTTACACCTGCAGTCTTATAACATCCTGATCCTTGGAGGGTACGAGGGACACTAAGGCTGAGTTCACACCTGAGGAATGCAGGCTATGACGGATCAGTCCCCAATGGCTCCCGCTGGACCTTGTTGTCTTCTCATGTTGACCTTTGGAAGAGTGAAGAAATCAGGCGATACCTCTTAGAGGCTAACTGAGTATATTTATAAGTAAGCTTTCAGGAGTACTGGCTCCCTTCATCAGACATGGTGTGATACAAGAACTGAAAATTAACAGATTTTTATACACATGGTCTTCAAAGGATTTTAGAGTCCTTAAAAAAACCAAAACAAAATGCAATCTAAGTAGATAAGTTATTTACAACAGGTCAAAAAAAACAATCTGGAAACTTGTGGGGTGTGACGGAGGGATCAGTAATTCTCGCTGTTATCTGTTTGCTATCAGGAGGTGATTTGTGACCCTCACAGCTCATACATAGTGTGACATGAAGCTGGCAGGAATATTAAGTCCAAATTGCAGAGTTTGAAATTTTTGCAGTAACTTATATTCCCATTCTTTCCTCTCCCTCTGCATCTTAAAATGTCCCATTAAAACCACAACCTGCAAATCTTCAATAGAGTGGTTTTCTCCGGAGAAATGTGCGGCCACTGGGAGATCGGTTCTGCTGTTATTAATGATGGATCTGTGTGAGTTCATTCGCTGACTGAGTCTCTGCCCTGTTTCCCCCACATAGAGGCCTGTGGTGGGACATTGCACACACATTATGAGGTACACCACATTGGAAGACCTGCAGGAAAATGTCCCCCCTAATTCTGTGCACCTGTTGTGACTGTGGGATAGGTACACTGTCAGCGGTGTGGATGTGCTTGCAGGTCATGCACCTTTTATGTAGGCAAGGTGAGGCGCCATTTTCAGTTGGGGCCTTCAGGGCACTCCGGACAATAATGCGCCTCAGGTTTGGTGGTTGCCGAAAGGAAAGGAGAGGGGGGACTGGAAATATGTCCTTGAGTCTGTTGTCCCTTTGTAGCACAGGTTGGAGCTCCTTGGCAATCCTTCGTAGGATCTCCAGCTGTGGGTTGTAGGTGACAACTAGGGGCACTCGGGCATCTTTCTGGGTCTCTCTATATGTGAGCAGACTGTCTCTGTTAATGGCTGCCGCTTTGGTTAATTGGTTGTCCGTCACTTTTGGTTTGTATCCCAATCGGAGAAATTTCGTCCTCAGATCCAGGAGGTGCTTGTCCAGGTCTGCTTTGTCGGAGCAAATACGATTGTATGGTATAGCCTGGCTGTAGATTATAGATTGTCTTGTGTGCTTGGGGTGGAAGCTGTCGTTTCTCAGGTAGGCCGTTCTGTCTGTGGGTTTGTGGTATATTGATGTGAGTAGCCGGTGGTCTTTAATGTATATTGTAGTATCCAGAAAGTGGATTTCACTCTCTGAATAGCTAAGTGTAAGGTTGATGGTCGGGTGAAAGTCATTGAAGTCATTATGGAATTGAAGTAGGGCCTCCTCACCTGCAGTCCAGATGACAAGGATATCATCGATATAACGAAGGTAAATCATAAGTTTGGTGGCGCGTGTTGATAAATCTGCTCCTTCCATTTCAGCCATAAAGAGATTTGCATATTGGGGTGCACATCTGGTCCCCTTTGAAGTTCCCATTCGCTGTAGATATAGATCCTCTCCAGCTTCTACCCCAAGCACACAAGACAATCTATAATCTACAGCCAGGCTATACGATACAATCGTATTTGCTCTGACAAAGCAGACCTGGACAAGCACCTCCTGGATCTGAGGATGAAATTTCTCCAATTGGGATAGAAACCAAAAGTGACGGACAACCAATTAAACAAAGCGGCAGCCATTACCAGAGACAGTCTGCTCACATATAGAGAGACCCAGAAAGATGCCCGAGTGCCCCTAGTTGTCACCTACAACCCACAGCTGGAGATCCTACGAAGGATTGCCAAGGAGCTCCAACCTGTGCTACATAGGGACAACAGGCTCAAGGACATATTTCCAGTCCCCCCTCTCCTTTCCTTTCGGCAACCACCAAACCTGAGGCGTATTATTGTCCGGAGTGCCCTGAAGGCCCCAACTGAAAATGGCAGCTCACCTTGCCTACATAAAAGGTGCATGACCTGCAGGCACATCCACACCGCTGACAGTGTACCTATCCCACAGTCACAACAGGTGCACAGAATTAGGGGGACATTCTCCTGCAGGTCTTCCAATGTGGTGTACCTCATAATGTGTGTGCAATGTCCCACCACAGGCCTCTATGTGGGGGAAACAGGGCAGAGACTTAGTCAGCGAATGAACTGACACAGATCCACCATTAATAACAGCAGAACCGATCTCCCAGTGGCCGCACATTTCTCCGGAGAAGACCGCTCTATTGAAGATTTGCAGGTTGTGGTTTTAATGGGACATTTTAAGACGTAGGAGAAAAGGAAAGAATGGGAGTACAAGTTTATGCAAAAATGTCAAACTCTGCAATTTGGACTTAATATTCCTGCCAGCTTCATGTCACACTATGTATGAGCTGTGAGGGTCACAAATCACCTCCTGATAGCAAACAGATAACAGCGAGAATTACTGATCCCTCCGTCA